>PVIC010011426.1:0-41462 GCA_004025085.1 Thryonomys swinderianus | reverse complement strand
TCCACAATGGTTGCACAAGTCTGCAATCCCACCAACAGTGTAGAAGGGTTCCTTTCTCCCCACAGCCACGCCAGCATTTATCGTTGGTTGACTTTGTGATCGCAGCCATTCTTTGTGGAGTGAGGTGGAATCTCAATGTTGTTTTCATTTGCATCTCTCAAATGACCAGAGATGTTGAGCATTTCTTCATATGTTTCTTCCCAGCCATATTCTTAAAACTTAAGAAACATATGGGCCGGAGATTTAACTCAGTGGTTCCGGCAACTGCCTCACAATTGCAAGGTCCTGAGTTCGATTCCCAGTAACCACATACAATGCTGGGCATGGAGACTCATGCCCACCAACAATCAATACCACATACCACGGTGCTGGGCGTGGTGGCTCACGCCTGTCATCCCAGCACTCAGGCGGCAGAGACAGGAGGATTGCTGAGTTCCAGGCTTGCCTGGGCTACATAGTGAGCTCAGGGCCAGACTGAACTACAAAGTGAGACCTCTCAAAAAAAAAAAAAAAAAAAAAACTTAAGAAACATAAAATAACCAACGAATATCAAAGCACAGAGAATGGAGTCCAACTTGCTCATCTGAGAAATCAGGTTGCACAAGTCCAGAGGGAGGCTGGTGTCCCAGGCCAGGCCAGCCATCGGACCATGTGCTCTTCCCACCAGCCATTCCGTGATGTCACTGTCTGTCACTGTTCGTCACTGAAACTGATGTCCATCTTCACATGGCCTCTCCAAAGAGATGCCCAGGAAACTTCCATGTGCCCATCCTGCTGGGAACACTGCAAATGACAGACTGGAGCCCCTCACTCCACACTCGGCATCTCTGTGCCCATCTGTCCACTTCCAGCTGAACCTCACCTCACAGAAGTCACACTTTGTTTCCTGGGTGAAGCCTGGCCCTCGGACATGAGGCTTTAGAAGTTGAAGTCGGATGCTCCCTTCTGATGCTCCTTTATGGGAAAGAGATATCAAAGAATGGCAGCAGGAAGGAGAGAAAAGGGGTGTGTGTGTGTGTGTGTTTAATGTGCTTCATAGAGCCTTGATCATGGTGACACAAAATCCTATTTCCACCTACTCTAACAGCCCATTTCTTACCTTTTAGGGTCTGACAATCCCAAGCCATTTGGCAACCCCACTCCACCTGAAATATCTTCCCCAGTTTCTCTCCTGAGAAACTTCTATTCATCCTTAAAGACCCAGCTCAAATAGCCCTTCTTCACAGAAGTCTTGTCTGCCACTGCTTCTCACCATTATCCAAGCGCTGTAGCGTGTGCTGCTCACTGGGCCCCACTTCATGCTACCACAGCGCACCTGAGGGTACTCCTGTGACAGACGTCCTCCTTACTAGCTCCCAAGAGTAGGACAGTATTAATCTTAAATTTCTATGATCTAAACTAGTACTATGTACGTAGGGTTTACACAGTGATTGTGAGCTAATAATAAATGAATGAAGTAATATAGACAGTAGGAGAAAGACATGGACAAACTTGTAGCAGCTTCCCATGATGAACATAATCATCATGTACTGAAGTCAGAGACTAATAAATACATATATGAATGAACACAAACACAGAGGAAAGTATCTAAAATGTCCACACTCTGGCTGCCTAGCCAGAAACAAAATCTTGGGGACAAACCTGACTAAAATAGATGAGAAAAATAGTGTGAGGCATAGTATCCTGGGAGACCAATTGTCAAAAATTAAATTAATTTAAATTTTTAAAACTCTACTTTGCAGCACTCACCAATTTCCATGTTGTAAAAACCCCCACCATGGATAACTTCACAGTGTCACCCTCCCACACTAGACACAGAAGTTTGGAAGAATATTACATAAATGGCTCTCACAAACCAACTGAGATGATCTAGCACACCACTGAATGCCAGCCACAGTGCAGTTTGTATTTTATTCCAAGACAAGAAGGATTTCAAAGAGGGGAACTCCAATTTGGAATTCTCCTGCCTCAGCTTCCCAGAGTTCTGGAATTATAAACATGTACCACCACACTTGGCTTATAGATTTAAATTTTCTTATAGTCACATTAAAAATCATAAAAGAGCTGGGCGTGGTGGCTCACGCCTGTAACCCCAGCACTGGGGAGGCAGAGGCAGGAGGATTGCTGAGTTCAAGGCTTGCCTGGGCACCATAGTGAGCTCAGGGCCAGCCTGAATTACAAAGCGAGACTCTGTCTCAAAATAAATAAATAAATAATCATAAAAGAGCCACATGTTTATTTAATCCAGTGTATATCCAAGGTATTTTTAAAAAGTTATTCCTGAAATATTCTTCGTTCTTGGTTGTATCTGAAGTCTGTGAAGTCCCGTCCTACATCATACACTGCAGCCCATTTGAGCGCAGCCTAGCTGTGTGTGCTCCTGTATTGAAATAACTCAGGAGCCTAGACTCACAAAATCAGAGACACACAGAGACAGACTAACACAGCCATTGCATGAGATTCTGAAGGTAGTGGTTTTTAAATAATGTAGATTAAGAAGAGGCCAGACTGATCACACCTCAGCAGGGTCTCGCGGGCCCCTCAGTCACCTGGCTGCTGTCGTGATCCATGCCACGCTGACTGATGACCACACAAGCTTCAGAGCTCTCAACACAGAAGACTGAGGGCAGCTAATGACTGTCAAGCTACACCTTCCTTCTGCTCCGTCGCCCTGTTTGCTGTCACATGCCACATAGCAATTCAGCACCAGGATGGCCTCTTCCTAGGGCAACTCCTCCAGCCACATCACTGCTACCTTGGGCAGGAGCATGCAAAAGAGGCTTCATTCAGGAGCTGTGTGTTCAGAACCACACCAGCTGTCGGCTGCCACACAGTAGCCTCAAGGTCGAGAAGGGAAGTGTGTCATGAAGAGTTTGCAACTGGCAAGTAGTGACCCCAGCGTCAGAAGTTATAGGTTCCAGTTCTAGCTCTGTGTGACCCACAACAAGTCCCCTGATCTCTAGCTTAGCTGATGGGTCTGTAATCTAACACTGAAAATGTCAGTAGGTTACTGAATATAGGGCAAAAGCACATTTACGTTAAACTGATCTGGGGAAGTGTTAAATGCTGGACTATTGAGATCAAAAGCAGCAGCCCCTGGGGGGATGCACGGGATGAAGACCAGGGATCTGTCGGGCAAGGCTGTGAACCAGTCATCTAGCTCCAGACCTTCTCCTGAAAAGACTGAAGAGGCCAAGATAACCAGTAGAGGTTAGATCATGTGTTCCACACTTTGCAAGGGCTTTCCCTCTCTCTTGGAGTCCAACCCCAAACCCGCCTCTCCAACACCTTCTCCTGCTGTCTGCCTTTCACAGGAAGCTTCAGCCACTCTGGTCTTTACTGCAACTTCTCTGACTCAACTTCTCACCCAAGCGATGGCTTTTAGTGAGGTGCTCCCTGACCACCCTTGTTTAAAGGTATAAACCCTTCCTCAACTTCTTTCTTTCATAGTTGTTATCCGTTCATAAGAAAACATGATTCACTTACATATTTGTCTAGAACAAAGCTCCATAGAGGCAAGAATTTTCACCTTTTCTTAACCTTATGTATTTCTAGTGCCCAAAAAACCACACAGTAGATATTCAGTAAATACTGGTTGAATGAATGAATGAATGAATGAACAAATGAAGACCATTTTAGCTTTAACATTTCATGATTATGACTTCCTACCAATAAAACTTAGCAGGCCACCCACAGAGGTTACAAGCTGAGATTCTAGAAACTTCTCTATTCAGAGGTACACAAGAATTACCTTTTTAGGCAGGAAGGCAGATCCACCTTAGTCTCCTGGGGGCCTGAGGCCAGAAAACAAAGGAAGCCTGCCAATGTGCCTGCCCCTCAGAAGAACCCAACCTGCTCCAGTCCCAACACTGCTCCCTGCCCAGGCCCTCCTTAACCACCTCGCTCTTCCTCTCACTGTCATGAGCCACTCCCGGGAGAAGCTCTGGTGCACCTCCCCCATGTGACCTGCCTTTTCCTGGCATATAACACTATGCCCACATGAGATTCAGGGTTTCCCTGCCAGGCCATCCCAGTCTGTTATCGAGTGTGTTATAAATATGAAGCCTAAGAAAATAAAATCCCCTGTCATCCTGTGACAGAGACAGGCAATAAGCAAACATGCTGACAAATGGCTCACACACTGGGCTGGCAATACATGTTGTGAAGCGAGAATGCATCTCTAGGTGCAGTGGTCAGGGAAAGTTACCACAACGAGACCTCAGGGAAGTGAGTGAGCCAATGGGTTACCTGGGAACTACCAGTGAAAACGCCCTAAGGCGGGAGTATCCCTGGCTTGTCCAAGGGATATTGAGGATGTTAGTTTGGCTGAGGCATAGAGTGCAAAAGAAGAGTTCAGAGAGATAGCTGGGAGCCAATTCTTCAAAATCTTGAGAACTTTGGCACTAATTGAGGTTTCCTTCCCAGTGTATTGGAAAGTGACTGAAGGGCCCACAGCATGGGAGTAATATGATCTGGTCTGTGCTTTCTGGCTGCCGGAGGGAACTCATTCTATAAGGGAACAAGAACAGAGGCAGAATTACAAGGTATTGCACAAGTGCCAGTCACCCACATTGGTGGTTTAGACCAGGTTATCCCTGCCTACTCTCCTCCTCCCCCTACCCCAGTGTAGTGCAAGCCTGTGTGCCTTCTGCAACCATAGTCTATCACCAGAGCATACACATCTCTTTCCTCCATCCTTCAATCCACAAACAGGCTGTCAGTAGTTTGCAGCCTTTGATTACTGCTACCAGCAAAGCCCCAAGCTTCTGCTGAGCGGTCTTGATACACCTTGAATAGTAGAGGATGCTGAATAGAAATGCTAAGTTGGTCCATTTTAATCTTTAGTAGAATAGAAGTTGAAATGAATAGTACATGGAAGGATCACCACTAAAAGATGGATTTGGATTCTTCTGTGTAGTCCCAAAGAAGACAAAAAGCAAGTAATAACAATGAGGAACTGGACTCAATAAGAGCAACATATTTCTCTTTGTTAATGCATTAAAAGTAGAGTGAACAGGGAGAAGGACATAAAGGGCTCCTGATTCCTGGAGGGAACTGTGCCAAAGCCAAAAGTTCCCACTCGGGCATATTAAAGATGTCAGCTCCTCCAGAGCAGTGGGATTGGGTGGCCTCTGCATTCTCTTCTAAGCCCGAAATTCAATGGACAAGGAATCTGACATTACCTTTTCTCCCCTCAAAACCAGAAAAGATTTCTCATATCCACATGACTGGGGCATCCCCTCCAAGAAAGTCACTGGGAAAGAAGGCAACTAAATGTCTTCTACCAGCTGAAGATGGAGTAGAAACAATGGTCTTCAGTCAGGTGACTTCTGTTAGACTTGCAAGAGACTCCCTGTCTTCTGAGCGGAGAGGTGAAGCTCAGTTGCTAGACGGTGCTCCCGAGGCACCTCTCTGGTGATCTCCGGGGAGAAGGTGGGCACCCTCGAGCCGCAGGGCCTTGGAAACAGTGGAGGTGGAGGCAGGGGTGGAGTTCACGGCTTCTCAAAGTTCCTGCAAACTCATTCCTACTAGAATTCCATGTAAACCCACTGGAGGGCCCAGAGGTGGTTTGGCCTCATCTCTCTCACTCTGGTGATTGAACACATTTTCTTTAAACCCTAGAAACCTTAAGCCATAACTCTTTTACAGCAAAGGGAAAGACAAGACAGTCGAGCAAGTTCGGAGCAAGGGAGTCGCGGGCAAGAGGTTAAAGGGAGAGGAAGGTCTGTTTGGATTGTGGCTGTCCTTTTCTGTTTGGGGTTGGAGGGGGGGGGGTTACATGTCCAGTTTGATGACTGAACAAAAGCAGAGCAAAAGAGAGAAAAAAAAGAATGCGAAAAAACTCAACCCTGCAAGTCTTCTGATACACAGAAGGGAAACCCAAACTCCACTCATTATGGCGCATATTTATGGCAGATCATAACATTAAATTACAACCGCACAGCCTCAGCCAGGACTGTGGAGCTCTTCCCATGTGCTTCCAATTAAGTCCGTTTGAAGTTGCTCTGGATATTTATTTGTAGGGGATTTACTGTGCAGAACGATTAAAGTTTGTTCTTGTTAGGAGTTTGGGGGTAGGCGGGGTGGGGGGTAGGATGGAAGGGGACAGAGCTAGAGAGGGGAAAGGGCTGCAAAAGTACTGTGAGTGAATACATGTACATGCTTTAAAGTGCACACAAACCCGCATACAAGGGCCCTTTGTTTTTAACATAGTGAGGGGCCAACATCTCTGACTGTGATTTTGTTTATAGGAAATCCTTTATAATGCACGGTTAGTGTTTCCATATGGAATTCTCGTAGGACATTTCCCCACGCCCCCTCCCCTCCCCTTTTTTATTTGGATAAGTCAAGAGAAAAGGGACTGTACATTCCAAAGATTCAGAGTCATTCCGGATCAAATTCAATGGATTTTGGCAAGAGTTGAAAAACCCAGACGCAGGCCTCCGCCTCCCGCTGAGCCGCCTCCAGCTGCGAGTGTCTGGTGGAGGCACTTTGTAAAATCATGAAAACCCTATTAAATTCATGAAATACGATATACTGTCGTTTCGGACTAACTTTCCATTGAACTGTCCACGAAGAGAGAATTTGGGTAACTTGCTGCAGAGGGGGGAGGTGGCAAGGTGGGGCGGTGGAAAGCTGCAGCGAGGAACCCTGAAGCCAGCGTGGCTCTCTGTCCGGTCCAGAGCTGCTCAGGCCCCGGCGTGGCCAGGCTTTGTCCAGGCGGACCCTTCTCAGAAAAGGAGCTGGGTCGGGGTCCCGCTCCCGGGTTGGTGAGCGCCGCTCTGTGACCGGTTTAACTGCAGGATGATAGTTTCAGAGCCCGTGAGACTCCAGCAATCCTTGGCACACAGAAAGGCTCCGCCCTCTCTCCCCCTGGTGTTATAGCTGAGGGATCAAGGAAAGGGAGGGAGAAGAGGAGAGAGAATGAATGTGACTCGCCCAAGGTCCGGCGACTTGAGAATCCGGGCTCCTGATCCTAACTTGGTTCTTCCCACCGGAGCACACAGCCTCCCCCATGAGGGAAATGCGGACCGCACCGTGGGCAACAGCTCTTTGCCTCCGATCAGAGCTGCTGACCGCACGGATCCTGCCTGAGCTCCCGGGCTCCCCTCCCCCACCCTCCAGCTCTGAAGCGGCCCATTCCGAGGAAGTTGAGGGCTCCTCCGGACCGTAATTGACGTCGTAAAACTGTTGCATGGTGATTTTCAAACAGAACAAAAGTGAAGAGTCCCTGGAGGTAACTGGTTTTCCTCTCTGGAAACTACCACAGGACCTGGGCAATTGGAGGAGTGTGTGTGTGTGTGTGTGTGTGTGTGTGTGTGTGTGTGTGTGTGTGTGTGTGTGTGTGCCTGCAGTTTGCCTTGCAAGAAGTCAAACGGAGCCCTCCTTCCCCGTGTCCTGGAATACTAGAGATCTGAAGTCCAGGCGCCCACCATACACGGGTGAGCATAAATACTGGGATCCATGTGTCAGCCATTCCTAGAACTGGGAGTGTCAGCCACTGCACTCGGCGACATCACTGGCCCAGCTGCCAGGGCAGCTTCAGGCATATGGAAAATGATCACAGTAAGAACTGGCATGAACTCAATATTTACAATGTGTAAGGCTCTGTTCTAAGGCCTAAACATGAATTACATCAACTCACCCTACCAACAATCCCATACTGCAGTGATGAATGTTACTGCTATCCCCATTTTGCAGATAAGAAAACTGAGGCAAGTTGCCCAGGGTCTCATATGCCAGGATGATCACAGAATGGATGTAAATGACTCAGCCAGAGCTGAGCTCTAGAGCCTGAGCTCCCAAACCTTCCAGGACCCTCCCCACTCCCACTGCCCCTTCACAGACCTAAAGTCCAGATATCAGCCCCTGAGGTCTGCATTTTCCCACTTCTCAGCCCACTGAAGGCACATTACGTTCAGTTAAGTAGTTCACATGACACATAGATCTGCAGGACAGTGGTAACACCTGAAGGAGCTTCTCCAGTTAGAGGGGCAGACATAGCCCCTTCAGCGCTGCTGAAAGGCAGTCATCCGGCAGCTCAGCTGAGGAGCTGAGGCCTATTCTCACAAGCTCCTGGGGGCTGCTGCTGGGCCACAGAGCACCTGAGGGAAGCAGCACTCTCGGCCACCTACCGCCGTCTCCCACCTGAGCGGGCACCCACAGCCCCGGGCTCCAGTGTCTGGGATGAAGAAGGAACCTGCAGAAAACGGCTGCTGGGAGCCTTGGTCACCAAAGACATGTCACCATCTTCACAGCTGTGGTCTAGGCTACCCCAACTGCCACCCAAAACACTGGGCCCTAAGAGGTGGAGAGAAGGATGTGGTCCCTGGGGCTGCTCGAAGCCACTTGATTTTAATCTTGCAGCAGCCAGATGACGCAGGAACAGACAGTCCAGTATCTCCATTTCCTTGGTGAGCGGCAGTAATTAATGGACTGCAGTCACTGGGGTCAAGAACAGTCTGTACAGAGGCCTCCCTGGTGTCCTGGGGGAAGATTGTTGACCAGAAGGAACTGGCCCAGCGATTGCATTTCCACGTTTTTGTCTGACAACTTGGAGCAGACATCTAGCTTTTCCTATTCCATTTGTTTATCATGTAAAATGAGATGATTACACTAGGTGAATTTTCAGTCTGTTCATGTCCCATGCTATAAGTCTATAAAGACATCTACAAAAACTAAAAATTCAATCCATTGTCTGGATGTCTAAATATTCGATGCCCCTGCTGCCAGTAACATACATCCGGGTATCAGATGGAGCCAGTGTCATTTCCAGCTGGAGGAAAACACAACCTCTGTAAGAACCTGGGCTCCCCATTCCCAGGGTACCTCTTGGGAAGGAGATAAAGGAAGTTGGCTTCCTCTGTTGCCAAGCATACTGCTAGAGACCTAAGACTAGCACCCAGGAGTCTAAGCCCCTGAGCTGCGCCTCTGAGACAAAACAAACCATATTGTACTCCTCCCAGCTCTGAAAGTCTTGACAGCCAAAGGAAATAAGCATCTGAGAACAGGAAGGGGCAGCACTTTCCCCCTGGCCAGCTCCTCTGTCTCTGACAAGGGCAGTAAAGCACCACAGCCTACTGAAGCCATGGAAGGCCAACAGAGAGCTCGAGTCTAGCAGAGCAGAACCCAAATCCTAGTTCTCTCCTATGTGAGCTGTGAACATGCAGTCTCTGGGCTCTTAAATGTTACTATGCTATTCCTTATATGACTAGGCACAGGGCAAGTGGGCAAAAAGGTTGAATGATTCCAGGAAGTGATCACTAGTTGGAAAATAACACCCGGATCTGCTCTCCCCTCAATAGAGCCACAGGGACCCTTTGGTTCACCACCCCAAAAAGGACTGCTTCTTTCTCCAGAAGATCATCTTTTCATCTTCCCAAAGCCTGCCTGAGCTTACTGCTCCCCTGCAAAACCAACCTGCCTTCACCACCCCAAAATCTGAGCATCCTTTCCACACCTTCACCTACTTGTGAAACTTTTTAAATAATTTCCTTTCACTGTAAAAATAACAATATGCTTTCACTGTTTCAACGCGTTTGCATACCTGTTAGAACACTAGCATACTGTCATGCCCAATGCTAGGCCTTGGTAGAAATGAACTGGAAACTCATCTTTATGATGTCGGTATATAAAATTAGTAACAATATTTATTTAGCACCTAGTGTGGCCAGCACAGTGCTGAGCACTTTCTATGCAATAGCTCATTTTATTAATAACTTTGTAAAGAAGATATTATTTATAGTCTCGTTCTGTAGTTTTTGCTTGTAAAAAGTTGAAGCACAGAAAGTTCTAGAATATAAGGCAGTCTGATTTCAAACCCCACATTTCTGCAACTGCACTAAACCATTTATCCACTTTTAACTAAACCGAGGGATCCAGGCTTTCAGTGAGTTTCTCCAAGTCACAAGGAGCTAGAAACTGTGTACTTTCCGCCAGACCTTGTGACCTTTTTCAAGCTTTGCAGCTGAATTCTGTCTTATATGTATACAGGAAACATCAAAAACTATAACGGTAGGCAGGTCATGTTTCCTTTCTGCAAAAAGAAAACAGTAATAATTTCCTCGTAGGTTTGCTATGAGGGTTTGTATGGAGAAAGATCTCACACATCACCTGGCAGGTACCAGGTGCTTTGGTAAATGGCAGCCTATGGCTTCTTCCCTCCTTTCCCCCTCCCTTGCTTTTGCACTCTGAATGTCCTTATTCACTTCGCCTGATCAATCCCTGATACTTGAAGCCACATCAGACT
Source organism: Thryonomys swinderianus (assembly GCA_004025085.1). NCBI lineage: Eukaryota > Metazoa > Chordata > Mammalia > Rodentia > Thryonomyidae > Thryonomys > Thryonomys swinderianus. The sequence goes on along the minus strand of PVIC010011426.1, from coordinate 31,213 downwards.
GAGCCAGCTTCCTCCAGCACATTTATTAAGAAAGTTTCACTCCTGACACACACGTGCACGCACACACACATACACACACAATCATGAAGACACAGCATAGAAATGAATCCTGGGACTCACACTGCTCCGTTTTGTAGATTGCTCCAGGGAGATGCGGACTCCAGCCAAGAGTGAGAGAGCCATGCAGGAGGGAGGCACTTGCCCATAGGACCGCTCTCATTTTCTCCCACCAGCCCTCCTTTAAATTCTGTAGCCCAGCTACCTGATCCTGTTTTGCTGCGATGCCAACAGGCTAAATTAAGGGGCAAAGCTTGTGGAAATGCCTGAGTTGCCAAGAACTCTCGATAAGTTTGTAGTAGTACTGGAAGCAGTGAAAACTAGCTCAGCTCCCCAGGACTCCTAAGCTGGACTTTGGTTCGTGGAGGCACGAGCAGGTACAGTAGGATCTCCATTTAGCTCTCCGCAGATATATGTCTAATCACTGGGAGCAGAAAGATAGCAGAATTAAGAGAGAAGGGAGGAGAGCCAGAATGATTCTGTGGGATGTTAAACTGGTAAGGAAGTTTGTCACCCAGGAATTGCAAAAACAGAGCAGTGACTTACATAGTGAGGGCTGTGTTGCTTTGGGTCCTCCTGGGAGGCAAGAGTCACCCTGCTATTGACTGAGGGGGGTGTTATGCACCTATGGCCCACATCTACCCACCGCAGACACATCGGCTGCCTACTACTCCACATGACCCTGATCAGGCTCAGGGCAGAGGGAGCCTCGTCTGGACAGCGGACTTGGCTCCAAGGTCTGCCCAAGGCAAAGACTGGGTTTGCATCCTATGCTGGCTCTTGCATAGACAGGGGCTGAACCAGTAGGGAAGATATGTGTTAGAAATTTATTGCAAGGGACTGGCTTATGCGATGTGAGGCTGGCCAAGCCACTCTAAATCCACTAGGCTGGCCCTGGGAAGGCGGGCTGGGCCTCCAGAGCACAGAGTAAGCCCAAACTGCTGTTCACAGGCGAGATCTCTCATCTCTCTGGAAGCTACAGACCATTCTACTGATTGTGTGAGGCTCACCCACACCATCACATGGAGGATGATCTTCTTTCCTCTTTGATTTCTGTGATTGCGTAAGGCTCACCCACACCATCACATGGAGGATGATCTTCTTTCCTCTTAGATTTCTTTTTTATCTTTAAATCTGCTATTGGATTGAACCCAAGACCTTCACACTGAGCTATATTACCACCCCATTTTTTTATTTTTTATTTTGAGATAGGGTCTATCTAGGCTGGGCTCAAACTTGGAGTTATCCTGTGTCACACCTAGTTGATGATCTCCCTTTCTCAAAAACACCTTTCTCTGGGCCTTAGTCACATCTACAAGGTACAACTGACTCTGTAAACTGATTAAATGCCATCACTACTCAGCACAGCCTACCTCCTCCAATTCAGGGCTGTGATGGCCCCTGGGAGCAGTTTCTCCTTATGTGGCTCTCTAGTGTCCCAGCCCCACTGGAGTGGCCCTTGTGCCATCCGTCACAATCCCATCTTAGCATCAAACAGGTCTCCAAGAAAGACTGACCGACATCTTCTGACTGGGAGTTGTGAGCGCTCCAGTGAGCCCACAGAATGGCCTCCAGCTCGGTCTCCTGCCTCCAGATCCACATTGCCAAGAGTGTGTGTGAGCTTCAAACCTAGGCCAGCCCTTGCAGTGCTAAGACCCCTTCGTGGCTGCCAACCAAGTACACAGGCTCAACTCTCAGTGCCAAGGCCTTGTTCTCTGACTTCACCCGCGTGTCTTGCCCATGGAGGTGAATGGCTCAGAGCACCCTCAGCACCTCAGCTTTCTCCTTTGGGGCTCACCTCACCTCTGCCCTCAGCGCACCAAGAGTGAATGAGCTTCGAAGCTGCCCCCGCTGCAGCCAACCTGTCCCCACGCCCGCACTGCCCCCGCACACTCCCGGTGCTTAGATGGAGGTACATGTCTGCCTGTGAAATGATCCCAGCTCCCTCCCTCTCCTTTCTGGAGCTCCCAGCTGCCCTCCTCACTTGCTTCCTCTTCTTGTAGTTCAATCTGAAATTTATGGAGGCAAGGGAGTGATCTTTTCTTCCCCCTCTCCCTTCTCTGTCACTTTGAGGACTGTTTTGAGCAGTAATCATGTCATGATAATTTATGGTACAAAAATTATGGCTGCAGAGTCAGAGCTGCTGCAGGGGCTGAGGGAGACAGGCTGCTCCACCCAGGGAGGAGGTGGACAGGCAGAGGCTGGGAGGGGGCTCCCGCGGGAGGGCAAGAGTCACCCCAAAGGCTGCAGGAGTCTCCCCCGGGTCTCAGCCAGGGTGGACCTGCCAAGTTGTATCTTAGAAACGGGCAGCACGAGGAAGGGACAGGGAGGCCACCTCGCGCCACTTGCGGAGTGGTTTCTGGAAAGCGCCTCCAAAAGGATGAGGTAGAACTCAGGGCTGGGCAGGAGAATAGGGGAGTCAGCACGCTTCATCAGGGAGGAAGACCCCAATCTGAGATGAAACTGGAAAGGCCACCATAGGGGCAGGTGTGCAGGTATTTTTTTTTTTTACTTTATTGAGTTTATTGGTTCACTTTAATTTTTAATTGATTTTATTGGTACATTTTATATATACAGTATGATCACTTTCAACATGGACAGTTTGTACCAGTTTATGTCACATCTTGATTCTCATTTTTCCCCATTCCCCTGTCCTTCCTACAACACCCCACCCCTATATACCTAAGCGTTGTTTCCTTCTTGGTGTGCAGGTGGTTTTAAAGAAGACTTTATTAAAGTCACGATCTTTTGTGTTCATTCAGCACATTTGTACACATGATTTATGCAAATTTTTAGGGTTAAGATACAGCCTCTGCCATTGGGGAGCCCTCTTCCCAGTGGGCATAGGAAGGAATGTCAAGTTGTATGGGGGTGTTCGGAGGACAGTGGCAGGTGAAAGAGGTGGACAGTTGCAGAGCGAGGGAGATAGGGGTGTGCTGGGATAAAGGATGATGGCTGGAGAACGCCTTTCTGAGGAGGAACCACGAAACTAACAGCAGGTGCAGAGGCGCTGGGGCAGGAATGGAAACACCACGCTCAAGTCACGGGAAATAACCGGAGGCAGGAGAGGACATAAGAGCAGTAGCTGGAAACCAGCTCATAAGGACCAAAGGACCCTCAAAGGACCCTGGCTTGTGGCTGAGCGAGCTGAGAAGTCACTGGGTGGGTTTTGAGCAGGAAAAGGACTCATACCATATATTCAAGAGACCATTCAAGCTACTGTGTGGAGAATGGACAGAAGGTAGAATCAGCAGGAAACACAGAGATCAGTCCAGAGGCCACTCAAATAATCCAGGAGAGAGATGACAGTGCTTAGCACAGCTACTTGCAGTAAAGGCGATTTTGCAAGTCTTTTGCAGATATAATTAGAGGTGGTGCTAACAGGAATTGCTGGAGCGCTGGGATGTGTGGAGTGGGAGGGGAGGAGAGGCCTGAACAACCAGACACATGGGAGCCGCTTTCCCTGAGACCGGGGCGCCTCCCAAGAGATGAGGCTGGGAGGTGCAGGCCTGTCAGGCGCATCGGTCAGACGTACACGGCACAGCTTGCATATCACATGGGACTCCTGGGTGGGCCGCCCAGGTACTGTGTTGACCCAAGACCCAGGGCATCTTCACAGGGTCTCTGATCAACCTGACTCCCCTGCTCCCACTGGCAGTGTGTTTGCCCACAGAGGTCGACTTTACCACACTTCCCATCAGAATGACTTGCCCAGAGGTGCAGTTCACCTTGTGAATGAGCTGTCTGAAGGTGCTTGAGACATGGGAGCTTAATACAGGGTGTGGTGAATTCAGAGACCCGGTGCTAAGAGACCGGCTGTTCAGGGGGGTCTTGGGTGGTCTACGTCAGCAGGGCCATATTATGACTTGTGAGAGCTCCAGACACTTGGTTTTTGTAGGTCCCTTCTTCCATAAAAAATTATTAAAAAGTATACTTTATGACTGCGTTGCTATGAAGACAAATACGCTAGCTGGATTCTCTACATTTTTTCTGATTTTAAAAGAAATTAAGGCATGTTTATGGGCCCCTAAAAGTACCACAGGCAGCCCAGGGTACACAGAGGACGGGAGGGTTTGTTACAGTGCCAGGAGACTCCGGTCTGTGTCTTGCGTTTCCAGCCGTTGCTCTGGGACAGGAGCAGCCCCGCCATCCAAGGCCTCCACCCTCGGTCCCCGAGGAGCCGGACACCCAGGCCCCCTCTGTCGCTTCAGAATGTGAATCCCCCAGGTGCCGGCCAGGGTGTACATCTTCACCCTGCCTGCCCCACGGGGAGGCTCTTCCTCCACCTCTAACATTAAACTTATTTTCTTACTCTGGATCTCCTCCTCTTATCAAATTGTGACTGGCGTGTGCAGCCCCGGATTCCCAAAAAGCAGCCATAAAAACCATAATGAGTAGGGAGATACCAAAGTGAAAATGACAGAGAGAGCCATAAACATTCAAATAAATATATAAATATAAACAAGTCTATAAACTAAACCCTGGAGGTATTTTAAACACCATAATGTACCATTCATATCTCTTACTCGGCACAGCAGAAACTTTGCAAGGAAATTCATTTAATTCTATTGCTCGCACCCCTAACCCCCATCCAGAAGTAATCGCTGATAACTGGCACCATTACCCACCCCCCCATCTATGGTTCATTTCAGCGGTGCATTCCTGAATTCATTATCGTGCTACAGTGAGCTGAATCACAGTGGATGTGGATGTGGCCGCAGGAAAACTGGGTTCAGCATGATGCCTGACCCAGGCCTGGCCCCACCTGCTCCGTCTCAAAAGTAGTCACCTCTCCACGGCCTGGCTGGGTGGTGAGACGCAAGACGAGAGTGAGGAAGAGAGGTCGTTCTGTGTGGCTCTGGGCTTGATAGTTGAAGCAGCGCCCTCTCATACAGCCCTTGGCCTTCCCCGCTTCAAAGAGAAGGGGACATCGTAGGGCAGCTGTGCCCTCCACAGCCAGCTGGGCACCGTGCAGAGCTTTCCAGGTACTTGCCCACTCAGTCCTCACGACAGCCCCTGAGGCAGACACAGCCAGCTACACAATCCATGTGATTCAAAGCAAAATGAAAATTTGAGGCGCTTGTTCAAAAAGTAGGGGAAATGAGATTCGCTCAAAAATAGAAACTCTTTTTTACTTCTCCTCCGTGGAGTACGGGGATCTCTCCTAGTTGAGTACAGACCCTCCAAGGCCCCTGGGCACTTCCGAAGAGCCCACTGGCTCCCAGATCTCTGGCTACTACCAACCATCAGAGTGACGCACCGTATCCAATCTGGAGAGGAGGAGTTGAGCGGGGAGCCTCCTTTCCCCGCAGGCCCAACTCGCAGTGCACAGACGAGCTCCAAGCAGGACCTACTTGGCACCAGGGCTGGGCTGAGATATTGCAAGTACGTGACTGTCTTCCCCCAGACACCTAGACATGAGACATGTGCTCCACCAACCCGCAGAGCAGAACCCAAAGCCGGCTGACACTACACCCTAACTGCCACGATACAATGGTAATAAAAACCCAAAAACTCCCCTGACCAGTTCTGTGGCCTGTCCATGGAATGGATCTGGCCTCACCTCAACTATAGAGTCCGTGATAAAGTCCATGAGGCAGTGTAAAAAATAGGCTCACCCCTCACCTGATTTTCTGCCTCTTTTCCCTTCCCCAGAGACTGAAACATGGAACTGCACTGAGGCATCTAAATTGGTCTTTCCTGTAGAAACTCAGGTGCTTGGAAGAGATCAGAAGACCCAAAAAATGCATTGTTTCTTTCAAAGAACTCTCTTCTTTCAAAGAAATTTCCTCTTTTTTGGATCCCATGGCCAACAAGGTTTGTGCTTCCGCATTGTGAAACACAGATACTTGAGTGCTTTTCCAGAGCACAACTTGGTTGACACTTCCTGCTGATGGAGTCAAACATTTTGACTGAACTCATTCAAATCCCTGTCAGTTTAATCAACTGGTGTCATATCAAATATCTGTCAGCACCATCAGCCAAGTCGATTAAACACCTGGTCTTCTTAGTTACTAACTTGCTATTTCCAAAAACAAAACTTTAAAAAAATCAAGATTAAAATAACCTTCAATTCAGTTAGTAACTGACTGATAAATTCAATTTAAAAAGTACATTTTGTCAAATGCCTGACTTCTTCCCCTGAGTCTAGTGAGATGAAAAACTGTGTAGAAGGGATGGTATTGAATAGTCGGATCAGCTCGCCGAACAAACAGGGAGGTGAACATCAGAAACGAATCCTCAGAAATGTTCCTTAGAGCGGCGACTGCTCGGTCACCTCCAATAACAGAGAAATAGGACCCAGCAAAATGTGCGCCAGCTAATCTCCAATCACAGCAATTCTGTGCTTTGAAGAGCATTTTTCTATTCTTTCTAGAAATGCACTCTTTTCTGTCTCTTGTTTGTCCATAATTGATAAGAAAATAGCTGCAATTTCCCAGAGAATGACCCAGTCTGTGCCCTGGATTGCCCCTCAACAATCAACAAGCAATGACAGGGTATCTGAAAATTGAGGGTGTGTTGTATTTATTGAGGTTCTTCTAATGTTATATTATCCTGAACTGATTCAGAAAAAAAAATGTGTTTTTTACCCAAGGCCCGAGGATTATGATATATTCAGTGACTGACAGTCTATTTTACATGGGAACCGAAGGGTTAAAATTAAATTCATTGCTAAAACCACTAAAGCTGGACTTCACCACTCCCTTCTCTCTGCCTTCATCCTTTTCAGAACCCTCAACACCTGTCACCTCCTCTCACTCCTTCCCAAATTACCCAGGTCACTAGTACTATCCCAGAGTCCTTCCTGCGAGGTAATTATTTAATAGATAAAGTCACAGTGAAAGATCATTGATTTGATATTCTAACTTTTTCTAGGGGTGCATGTTCTCCAAAAGAGAACCCCTGAAGAGGTAGATCTTTAGCCCAAAGGAGTGAATCACTGCTATCTGGTACAGTCTCAGATATCAGGCCAACCAACAGGAAAAGGTCTAATAGGTAGACATGGCTTTAACAAAAGTGTGTATTTGAGAAGCTGTCTTACTTAGAGAACTGGAACATACACCCTCTTGAGTGTATTTATACACAAGTAAATGATGCACTTTTTGCCAACTCAGATTTCTCACTGGTCGAATGTCCTCCTGGCCCCAGACATTTCTACAGTAGGAATAAGCTGATTATTTATTATGAGTCACTCACCACCTACAATTCACTTTTGCAGTTTTCCTCAGTTCCCTATACTGCAACACTTTATCAATCCCTATGGTTTATTGACTGAGTTCTGATGGATAGACTAAATGCACTATTTTAAGAGTGACGATTGTGCACAAGGGCATTTCCTGCTGGGTTCTGAATGATCGAATGGGCCTGTGATCAAATTGGTCCTAATGTCAAGAGGGAATTCACCATCACAAGGATGCAGGTTACCATAACCCAGGCTATAAGCAGCCTAATTTTTTTCTGGCACATATTATTTACCATCGTAGTTATTATGAGTAAGTATCAAATCATTTTGTGGTTAAAGTGCTCTAAATCGTAAAGTCTACTGCTTTAAGACCCACTGAAAATGCATCTCATAGAAACAACCTTGCTATATAAATACATTGAGTACAACAATGACCAAGGAACCTGTATTCTTTGATTTTGGCTTTTGTTTGTTTGTTTTGAGACAGAGTCTTACTTTGTAGTTCAACCTAGCCCTGAGCTCACTATGTAGCCCAGGGAAGCCTCAAACTCACAGCAATCCTCCTATCTCTGCCTCCTAAGTGCTGGGATTATAGGAGTGAGCTACCACGCCCAGCATTGTGGTGTGTGGTACTGATTGCTGGTGGGCATGAGTCACTAAGCCTGGCATTGTGGTATGTGGTCACCAGGGATCGAACTCTGACTTATACTTGCTAGGCAGGTGCTAGAACCACTGTGCTAAATCTCGGGCCCTGGGAGTCTGTGTTCTTATGTTACATCAAAGATATGTATAGGGTCTAGAAAAGCCCAAGACTCAAGTCCAACTGTATGCCTAGTTCAATGGACTCGAAGTTCTTCCCCGAGTAATTCTACCCAGAAAAATGTTTTTAGACCAGTCCCTTCAATACATATGTTTTATTGTAAAATATATAAAAAGTATATTAAATTGTACATATATGCAAAATTATATATTATATCTGTTTGCAAGGATTATCAACCAATACTTCAAAATAAATACACACTCAGGTGAAGGTCATCTTTAATAACAATAAAAGTAAAGTTTTATTTCAAGTAGAGGTCATGCTTTTGACAGCGTGGGGTACTATTCTCTTTATGGTTGAATAGGCTGTCATTGACACTACTTCACAGTGTGTCTGGTGATGAGCTTAAAAATCAGAATTGAAGGAGCAACATCCTCACCACTTTCTTGTGAATTGTCTGGGCTTCACATTCGCCTCTGTTGCAAGAATATGCCTGAGTATCTTTTTGGGTAAATCTTTGTGCATCATGAGACTACTCTTACTCTCAAGAATGTTTATAATATTAAAAATCTGTATTGATAAGTGTATATCAGAGCCTGTATAAGCAACCACCATCCTCTTAACTTTACAGCATTGACCGTGATACATTGTCCACAAAGTCCATATGATGTAGCAGGAGACTTCTTCCTCTAAAAACAAACAAACAAACAAAGAATACAGGTTCCCTGGTCATTGTTGTACCCAATGTATTTATATAGCAAGGTTGTTCCTACGAGATGCGTCTTCAGTGGATGTTCTGAGCCAGGACACATTATATTAAATAGGAGCAAAGTTTCATTTTCTTCTTAATATTTTGAAAAAATATCATAATCTAATCGTTTCTACCCATACCCAGTGAACTGTCTAGTTGACCCATCAGGTGAACTCTCCACTTAGAGGACCACTGGTTTTAGTTCACTTGAATATACAGCCTGTACTGAGAGAGGAGGTGAGAGAAGCCCTGAAGCAAATCAGACTTGATGCCCCGCCCAGACTTTCTGACATCCTGGGGCCACCAGGAAGCATTAGAGTCTTCAAAGACAGGGAATGGATACGACCTGACTTGTATTCTTACAAGATTATTCTGAATGCACTGAGAAGAGTGGATTGAGGAGGACGCACAGATAGGAGGAGTTTAACAGAAAAATGATCGTGGTCTGCATTACGGTTACAGATTTTAGGCTGCAGAGAAGTGGAAAGATCCACAAGCTAGAAGAGTTTTATTTATCAACTACGCTTGCCATCTATTAGGCAGCAGAGCCTAATTTAGATCCCAGGTCTCCTCTCTCCCCCTGTAATAATTTTTCTTCTGATTTGCTATAGCAAAGAACACCTGGTCTCTCTGTTTCGTCCTCCCTCTGGGGAAGTAGGTGATCAGGAAGCGAGCACAGGGTGACAGCCTGCAATCTCCAACAGGGTGATGAAGAAAGGCCACAGGAAAGGAAACGCAGGGAAGGATGCAAGAGAGGACTCCATGAGGATCTGCTATCTGAGTACTGAAACCCACTTTGAAATTACACATTTCCCAGTGACAGAAACAGAAACTCTTCATTCAAGTCTACATCTTAATGAAAACCATAACCCATCCAGCTGGAGGGTGGAAGGAGATGCGGAAGTACCAATTTGGAAGAAAAAGAAACAGGCTTTTTTAATTACTCCCACGAGGATACCCTTCTCTATCCTTGTGGGATGTGTGAAATCTGTACTCTTAGGCTACAAAGTTTCCTCCTCCAAAAAAAATTCCTTTATAAGTATCCTTTTCCTCCCCTCCCTCTTACAATACATTTTCTGCACTTTCTGGTTCTTTTTGTTTGTTTGTTTTGTTTTTTGTTTGAGACAGGGCCTTGCTTTGTAGTTCAGGTTGGCCCTGAGCTCACTATGTAGCCCAGGCAAGCCCCAAACTCAGCAATCCTCCTGTCTCTGCCTCCGGAGTGCTGGGATTACAGGTGTGAGCCACCACACCCGGCACTGTGGTATGTGGTATTGATTGCAGGTGGTCATGAGTCACCACGCCCAGCATTGTATGTGGTTACCAGGGATCAAACTCAGGACCTTGTGCTTGCGAGATAGGCACCGGAACCACTGAGATAAATCTCTGGCCCTCTGGTTCCTTTCTTACGGCATCTATCAGTCGAATTTCAGCAGAGGAAAGAAACCACTATAGGCATTATAAGCAGAAAAAGATTATAGGTATGTAAGGGTCTAAAAAATTCAAGACAAGTTTGCAGAAGGGAGCTCCAACTGTGAGTCAGAAATTACTCCTGAATCTCTGTGGTTTGATGTATTATAGGGTCTACTGTATCTTAACCTACCACTGAATCTAATAAGCCTAAGAACCTCTATACTATGGAAATCAGAAAGCCAGAATCAGAACCCGTGGCAGCTTCCATCTCTCAAATGCCACAAAATTGGTGACTGAGCCCTATGTGCCAGAAGAACATCCTGTGTCTATGGCCTTTGTTACCAAAAACTACCCAAAACAGCAGGAAGACATCTGCTTCACCTCCACCTTCTACAGTTTATCTAAATGCTTATTTTGACAAAGACTGATTTTTTCTAAAACTAGCTGCAAAGGATATTGAAAAATATAACATCTAGCTGTCCAGTGCTATGGGTATTGAAAGCTACCCTAGAAAGAACACTAAGAAAGCCACACTATGGGTTCCACCACAAAAATGTCCATGTACAGTTATCCATCCTAAGTTCTTTTTATAGGTCTAACCACCCCTTCATTCTCAAAGTAAAGGTAATAAGAATCTTCCATCCTTAAGCGATATGTCTTGCAAATGAGAGGGCCTTGCTAAGGGTGGACAAATAATGAAGTGACGGAGCACTTTTACTGTTTCTGATTTTGTTTTCATGCAGTTAAGTGTTGGCTTTATATGCAATTTCCTTGAAGGCAGTGTTGGTTAATACTTCTAGGCAATGTCCCCAAGGAGGAGCCACAGATTGAGTACCTACATTCCTCCTCTGTGAGTGAGTTGACAGTTCCCAGAAGTAATATCCAGTCAGGTTTTTCTTTCAACAAGAGACATTTCTGCCCCATGAGACTCCAACAGTAGGAAACTAATTCCTTCAAAAGTGCGAGGCCAGCAGACCTCTCCTACGTGATCAGTTATCCTATTTTAGCAGCAGGCTACTTCCAAACAGGTAGATAAGGGCTAATTACCTGGTCATTGGGAAGATTAAATAAGATAAACAGTACCTACCACACAGTAAATACACATCAGCTACTTTTCCCAAGAACCCTTTCCTCCATAAGAAGTATACATGTCTGGGTTCCTAGTAAAAGATCAGCTAATTTGACCCATGAAGAGATATCGATGCCTAAAGAATTCAGTATTCACTGACCCGTGACTGATCACTCAAACTTAGCAGCTTCATACGACAATATTTGTCATCTTCTCTCCGTGCTCAGCTAGGAATTTAGGAGCAGCATAACTGGGTCACTGTGGCTGAGCATCTCCAGTGAAACTACAGTAAAGTTGTCAGCTGTGGATGCTGTCTTCTGTCTTGACTAGGAGTGGAGGGCTCTGAGAATGCAAGGGCTCAGTGGCACAGCTGGCAAGCCATTATGCCTACTGGCAAGAAGTTTCAGCCCCTCTCCATGAGGAACTCCATCAGGCTGCTTGACTATTGTCAGGGCTTGGCCATGCAGGTGACCCAAGAGTACAAGGCTGAGCTGACGATGTCTTTTATAATTTAGCTTTAAAGTCACAGGCCATCATCTTTACAGCAGCCTGTTGGTTATACAGTTCAGCTCTGTGAACACACAAGCAGGCAAGGATCACTGAAGGCCACATTGTTGACAGCTTGCTCCACCTAATCCTGTCATTGGGCGATGGCCTTAGAGATATTTTATCTTCATTGATAATTTAGCTCTGAAGTACATTTAGAAGCTATGTGAAGAATGGACAAATCTTTCCTTGAATGCAAACACAGACCTTTCTAGGCATAGGGCAGCCATGACCCTTTCTTCCAAACACAAATATATGCTCATGATACCTTATATGCAAGTAGGTATGTGATAAATGTTGTCATCTACAAAATGAAATAAAATGATGAACTTGGAAACAGTTTAGCATGCAAGAGCCCTGGCTTTGATCCCCAGCAGTGCAAAAAGAAAAGAAAAAAACTAAGGCATATATAAGCTATGATGAAAACAACAGGAGTGATCACTGAATTTTTTATATATGAAATATATAAAATATGTATATTTTTACATATACACACACTTTAGTCACATCACTCTGTGTCACAGGTGTGAATTATAACTGCAGAATAAAATATAAACCTTGGTAAAAGAACAGTAATTATATCTATATTGTTAATAAATATTTAGTAATCCTTAACAAATCACTTAATTATTAAATTATTTAAATTAATCACTGATTATTAAATTGTTCCATGGATAATTATTATATTTGTTTAGGCATTTCAATTTTATTTTTTAAAATTATTAATTTAATAGATTATTAAATAAATAATAGAATTCTTGTCTTTTGGTAAGTAAAATTCTTAATAATAATCAAATTAATACATGATAAAACTCTGAGGACAATAGTTTTCTCATTTTGCTTGTTAAGGAGGTCACTGATACTGTTTTACTATGAAATCTGAAGTGTTTCTAAAGATCATATTCTTAATATTTTGTGAAATAGTTTTTCTGTTTTCTCAGGCTTATGGGACTACAAAAGCCAAAAATACTTCTGTAATGAATAAACATTTATCTGAGGTTCAGTAATTGCTTTGGTTTCACTTTACTTCATTTTCCTTTTGATAAACTCACATAAAATAAAATATAATACATTCACATTTTTTAAAATAGGTCAGATGGCCTGGTCTTATATCTAGAAAATTATTTATGTCTGTCCGTCCCTCATGATGCTTGTGAACACAGGCAGGGAGGTTCTGGAAAAATCATTCTGGCATTTATTAAGGTCATTTCTGCACTTCAGAAATGGCAATAAATGTTCTTTTCTTGGTACTTTTTAAGTAGCTGATGTTTCACAGTAAATATGTAGAATTCTATAAACATGATCATGAAGAGCCTAAAATTGAAGAATGTGATTATTCGGTGGCTGTACTGTCATCTCATCCTCATGTATACCCCCAAAGACATCTACATCTTAAAGCCTCCAGTGCCTGTGCAGATGAGGTGAAAGGCCATGAGTGTTCAGAGGGGGCTTTGCCTGCCAGTTAGACAGTGCACTTGCTAAACCACGCGTGAGTTTATGTCCCGCTGGGCTACTTATCTGTGATCCTGTCTACTCCTGACCACAGCTCAGGCAAATCACTGCTCAGCGAGGTTTGCAGTCCCTGGAACCTGAGCAAAGGTGGCTCTTCCTTAGCTCAGAGCCAGCTGCACCAGTCTTGTGCATGAAAGAACCAGGAACACAACAAAAGAGCAAGAGTCAGAGTGTGGATGGAAAGGCCCTAGGAAAAGAGGAATGTGACTGGAACATTTGGAAAACAGGACACAGGATCACTTGACATATAGTTCAAAGCTTCCATAAAAATTGATCTCAAGCCGGGTGTGGTGGCTTATGCCTGTAATCCCAGCACTCGGGAGGCAGAGACAGGAGGATTGCTGAGTTCGAGGCTTGCCTGGGCTACATAGTGAGCTCAGGGCCAGCCTGAGACCCTGTCTCAAAAAAAAAAAAAATTGATCTCAAGAAATCAATAGCATCAACTATCTTTCTACCAAGAGACAAGTTGTGGGTTTTCAAGGCTGTTTTCCTCTCATGCGCTCCTAGGATTTCCCACTAAGCAATCCAAGCAGGACAATCACTTCCTGTATAGTTCTGTTGAGCATATCACAGGATGTTTAGTCTCCCTGCATTTTATGGAATAAATACTCATCTCTCAGTCACTGCCCCTGCTGAGAGAAGCTCACCTACCTCTCTGTGACCACCCTCCGGCAAGAACCCCTGCAGTCCCGTGTTTGGGCACTCCATTGCTTTCTGGTTTCCACTAGAGGACAAAGAGCTTACTCTTGCTCACTGTTAAGTCCTCTGTGACTGGTACATAACAGATACCCAACCAGTGCTTTGGAGCACATGAAGAATATGCAACACAGGACCCTAGAAGAAAGCAGTCTTCCTAAATATTAACTTCACCAAATCCACTCGTTAAAGCCCTGGGGTTGAAGTCTTCAGAGCTTGTGAAGAACACCAAGGAGTACGGGTGAGGTATGGCAGAATCCGCCCCTTGCTGACACCTCCCACGTGCCCAGGAACCAGGCCCTGTGCAGGCTGCCTTCAGAGGAAGCTCTCACCACCCCTGCTTCAGGGTCCAGGCCTGACACGGGGCCGGCGTAAGTCACACAGAAGGGTCTGGCTGAGCTTCTGAGCACATGGTCTTTGTTCTGCCCACTCTGACTGTCCCAGTGGTTTTCGCTCACCAACACTCATTCTCCTTTTAGGAAACACATCCTCAGAGATTTCACAATATGTTTGACTTATTTTCCAGCAATGTCCAGACAAATTCCATCTTTTCAGAACCTTGGCTGTTTAAAGATAGCTAACTTATCTGTCCCATTGCCTGTGGCTTCTGAGCGGTCAGACGACAAGCACCTTGACAAATGCCTTCAGCCACTTCCAGAATGCACCCATCCCTTAAGACTCAACTACTGCAACACTAAGCGGCTTCTTTCTGAAACTAGAGAAAGCTCATTCTGTAAGTCTAGTTAAGGAGGAGGGAGGAGGAAGGATGGAATAAAGCTGAAGTGTTTCATTTCCCAACTCTATGCCAGCTTTTTCTTCTTGGGTAGCTGGGTCCAGGCGCTATTTTAAAGCCCAGCTGGTTTGCCAGGAACCACAGGGCAATTGAAGAGCCCAAGCTCCGGGCGTCTTCCCGAGGAGGAAGGCTGCTCCCTCCTTAGAATTGGTGGAGAAGGAAAAAGGAAAGAAGAGAGGAAGCAGCCTCTACAGGAAGCCTCTGCACCTGGGAGACTGTTGCTTCTTCATCGCAGGGACATGCGCTGGGAGTGTCTGTGTCCCCACCCTTCTCCCCTCCAGCTTTGTGTCCTTCCTTCTCAGTATATTCTTTATTATCAGCACTCAGTCCTCCCCTCCTGTGCTATGGCTCACATTTTCTCATCTCTCCTCTTGTCTTTACTCCTTTTCTCTTAATTTTCCTTCCTTTCTTTTTCTGAGTCTATTAACTCCCTATCCCTCCACTGCTTCCTTCTTTTCTACCAATGCCAACTATGACTCTTTTCTCAAAACTTCCACCAATGTCTTTCTATTCCCAGCTGGCCTGGCTCTGTGCTCTCCTTAAGGTTACAAGAACTCATCACTGGACTAGTTACAGTCTTTACTATTGCTCTCCAGTCCAGCCAGCACCCACCATCCCCAGCAGTCCCTACTGAAGTTTACGGGGAAGTTCCATGTGGCACCATTACTAAAGCCTCCTAACTCAGATTCACTCCAACGAAGATCCAGAAGACCTGAGCTTCTGTCTTCTCTAAAGTGAGCAACCAACCGCCTTCCTGCCTCTTCTCCCTATGGTTGCGTCTGAATCCACAGAGCAGAAGGGGGCATGCTTTGGGTAAATGTGTCAATAACTGAGTGTCCACAGGCTACACATATTTACCCCTGAAATTTTAAACTACCTGCGCAGGCTTCCTCAGGAGCATGCCGTTGCTATGACCTTGAGCAAGCTGTGTGGGAAGCAAAGATATAGCTTTCACAGGCCAAGCTACACACTGAAAAACACTGGGGTGTTTTTCACCTTTTTTCATCTGGGGATAGAGGATGTAAATTTGGTTTAATTAAAGTCAGAAATCTAGTTTTTGTCATATTTTGACTTGGCCATTGCTAAATCTAATCTGGTTTTGCTTGTTTACCAACACTTGGACCACTAAGCAAAAATTCTGAGACCAACAGAGATCATTTCCCAGCCCTTGCCTTCCATGCCACACCTTCCTGGTGAGCATGACACTCGAACCCACCTTTCAGTGGCAGCGCTGCCCAGACTGAGCTTCTCAAATCCGGACGAGCACCCACAACCCTTAAATCTCTTTGCATGGGGTGGAGCCGAGTCTCCCTGTCTAAACCCCAGGTGAAGCCAGTCTTCAGCCTTCCCCTGGAGCTGCAGGGAGTGAGGTGTGGCCAGCAGGATATGCACAGAGGTCAAGGTCAGAACCTACCATCTAGGCTGTACATCAGCATCATTTAAATATCTCTATGTGAAACAACCGCTTAAGTCAAAGTTAAAGATCTCTGTTTTCAGACCTTAAAGGAAGAAGGGACACATCCAGCTGAAGGAAAAGGGGCTCTAAAAACAGGGCTGTTGTACCTGTTCAGAAAGGAACACTTCCCTCCCTTCACGGTGGGTTACAGGCAGCTCTCACTAAGAGGCGGCAGGAAACCTGCTCTAAGCTCTGTAAATCCTCCCTCCCTTGAGTTCCAGGCTGGCCCGGGTGGTCATACCCAGGCCACCCTGAAGATTTCCTTACGCTGAAGGTCTGTTGTGTCTACCCTGGCCTTGCCCAGAATCCACCGATCACCAGCAAAGTGGCTGCCTTGGCCACTATTCAGCCAGTGCGTTTTCCACCAATTCAGGCTAAAAGGGTGGCCAGAGTTCATCATGGACAGAAAATGCAACATGCAAGGATAGGTTTGATAGACTATAGGTCTGCTGGAGTAAAGCCACCACCTGGAAGGTTCCAACACCATGTTTTGTCATATGGAAACACATTGTGCCAAAGCACAGAGAAAGGGCAACCCCACATACACAGCATGCTGCAGAAGGAGAACCCAGCCCCAGGCCCTTCCTGACCTGCTGCTTAAAAGAGACCTGGCATTCAACACCAGCCCATTATCTGACATGCCTACCCCATTCAGTACCACTCTCATCCCATCCCAGACATCTCTGCCCTATCTGCCAGCTGCCATTCCCCCACCAGGAAGACCTTCACCAGTCACCTCCCCCTGGGTTTCCCTGAATGAGGAGCTCCTGGGACAGTGTGTGGTAAACTCTGTCCCAAGGGCTATGCCCTCCCGGAAATGGCCCTCCTACCTGCTCCACACTGCTGCTGCTCTTAGAAAACAAACATCTGTGCAGAGGAAAGAATCAAAGTTTTATTGCTAAACCAAGTCTCTGAGGAGGTCAAGCACACCAGGACCAAGTCCCTACGCAAGGAAGGAAGAGGGTCACATGCCACCCCAGCTTGCACACAGGAAGGCTTTACCCAGGCACCAGTGCCTGAAAGAAGATATGTGCTTATACATATTGAACCCAATGGCTATAAACTTCAACCACAAAAAGCTTGGATCCAGAGAGTATCAAGGACCTGGCAGTGTGTTCCCTGGAGGAAAACAGACTTCCTCAGAAAAGGGTCCAAGGCCCTCAGCAAGGGGCATGTGGTGCCATTTTGAAAGAGCCCAGGTGAGAGCAGGAGAAGCCTGGGTCAATCCCAGGTCCTGGGTCAACTCACTGTATGACTTGGGCAGGTGCCCATCATGGGATCATTTGAGGAAGCACAGTTAGAGGAAAGAAAGTGCTTTGTAGCATAAAAAACACCATGTGCATGATGTTTCAAGAGTGCAAAATTAGCCTTTGTCTCCAAACTCCAGTGAATACTTCATTCATTCATCAAATATTTATTGAACACACATTCTGTGCAAGATACTGCACTACAAGGAAAATAAAGAAACTCCCCTGAAGGGATTCCCCACTGAATAGTAGAAATAGGATATGTATACACAGCAGTGAAAGGAGACAGCCCTAGATGGAAGGCACAATTTTTGTCGCCTCATGGATGAGATGAATGAACAAAGGCACAGAGTTTGCAAAACTTCCCTAAATACGCACAGCTAGTTGGTAGGGAAGCTAGGACTTGAATCCAGGATGTCTGGCTCCACTCTGCCACCTTTCATTAACTACCAAAGTCCCCCCCCCGCCCTGGGGGGTGGCGCTGAGGACTGTCAGACAGATCCTGACCACCACACAGGCCAGAGGACAGGCCAGGGTACCCACGAAGGGCAGGAAAGTGCCAGGGCACTGGTAGACTGGGGCATGTGCACAGGGCTGGGGAGGATAAAATAGAGCCATATCCGTGAGAGCCATGGGAGGAAAACTCATGTTGCACAGGGACACATGCTAGGCAAAGTGGAAACTGGCTCAGGCATATCTAGAAGGCTGCTAAGCAGAACTGTGGGAGATGGAGGAGAGTTGCTGTCACCATGTACTTCCACTTGCATGCTGGGTTCTAAGGCATAGCAACAGAGGAGGCCTGGTCTCTCACCTCACAGCTGCAGCATGTTCAGTATACTCTCAGCAGAAGGCTAGTGTCCCCTGCCAGACTTTGGATAGATCCGCAGCTGCAGTGCCTCAGCTCTGGCCCTGCAGGAGAACCCAGAGAGACACAGGCCCGCTGCCCAGACAGCGTGCACAGGGCCCAGGGGAGGCTGTGCTGCCTCTGACCCCTGCCCCGCCCAGCCTGCCCCTCTGGCCCAGTGAGTCAGCTCCTCTCGGCTCAGATAGACTTGTTGGGCTGGAACTGCCAAGAAAAGCTGAGAGCTGCCCCTAATAGAAGACAGCACTGAGCCAGCCCCTTACACAATCGACCCTGCCAAAGGCCCCTCGGGCGGCCCAGCCACTGGCCTGATCACCTTCCCTGCCTAGCCGGAGGACCTCTCCTGGCTGTGCCCCGTCCTGGGCTGTGGTCCCCCAGCCCAGTCTGCCCCCATTCTGCCAGCTGTGCACTCTTGATTTCTCTCTTCCAGCAGGGTCTCCTGGCTTGTGGGCCAGTGCAGCCCCAGCTCCCAGAAGCCCTTTTTCCTCTCACAGGCAGTCACTGTGGTCCTTGTGAACCAGACCAAAGAAAAGCAAGAGGAGAGTTGACCCCGGAAAAAAGGAAGCCCTAGGGCCAGAGATTTAGCTCAGTGGTTTCAGCACCTGCCTTGCAAGTGCGTGCAAGGTCTCTGGTTTGATCCCTGGTAACCACATACCACAATACCAGTCATGGTAGCTCACGCCCATCAGCAATTAGTACCACACACCACAGTGCCATGCATGGTGGCTCATGCCTGTAATCCTAGCACTCGGGAGGCAGAGACAGGAAGATTGCTGTGAGTTTGAGGCTTGCCTGGGCTACATAATAAGCTCAGAGCCAGCTGAACTACAAAGTGTGACTCTGTCTCAAAAAAAAAGGAAGCCCTAGGATCAACCACTGAAGTGCTTTTAGGTGAGAAAAAGGGTCTAGGTGTCCCATGCAGTCCCATGGCAAACAGAACTGGAGCCAGCAAGAGGTGAATGCCCCAGGGAGTTGAAGTTGGCTCCACAAATGCAAGGGTTTCCAGTAATCAGGGCCATTCACAGGAAGAACAGCCAGCTCCTGGGGCTGTGGGACTCCGGCCAACAGGAGAGAACATCCATCTGTCAGAGGGGCTGGGAAACGACAGGGAGCAGAGAACATCCCCTTAGTTCCGAAGGTTATAAAATCTTTATGGAAATTCTCAGTGCATCAATGGAAAGGTCTTGGACAAAATTAATCAGTTAATATTTGGGGGAATCTGCTAGTCACTCTTACCATAACTCAGTTAAATGACCTAAAGGATGAGAATGGCATAGATTCACTCTCAGATGGCAGATCACAGGTACAGATCACCAAGAGCATTTGGGAGAGAGAGGGGCTTGGCTCCGTATTAATTCACACCAACAATTCAAGAAACTCCTCCAGAGGCAGGTCCCTTTCCATGCATGGCAGCAGGAGCCCGTGGGATGCAGCGTGGACTCTCCCCTTTTCTCATAGAAGTTTGCATTTCCTCTAGTAATGGGTGGGCTTTCAGAGAAAAGAGCCAAGAAAAGAACTTATACATCAGTACAGTAGATCAGGCACCACATTTTCTACATACTGGAAGAGGAATCAGCATCCCTGGCTTCTCCTCTGATTGCTACCACCCTTCCCATGTGCCACCAGGCCCACCCGGGGGTTTCCTGGCCCGACCAGCAGTTTTCTCAGGCACTGCTTTGGCCTAGAGTGTGCTTCTCTTATTGGCCTGCTCAGCCAGGTTCTGACATGATCACGGAGCCCCGGTGTCCCCAGCACTGGGAGAGCAGGTTGCTGGGCTTCCCTGTGTCACCGCACCATCCTGCTGCTGCTGAGGACCTGCTCACTGCTCTCTTTCCAGCACTAAAAGGCCTTTCAGTTGTGTCCCTTCCAGGCAACCTCACGGGTACGCGGTTAGTACCCAACACAGACGCTCTAACAGAAAATGGAGGAGCCAAGTCTGAGGAGCCGGACTCTCTGCAGAGATGGGGACACAGCCAAATAGCTTTTCTGAGGGAGAGGAGGTGTGGGCAGCCAAAGAGAGGGCAGGGGTGCGCCAAGCGGATCATTATGTGTTCTTGGAAGCCAGTTTAATGGACTGGCTCAGAGCAGAGCTGGGAACGGGCTCTGAGGCCCTCAGACAGGACGTGGCTAGGGCGGGGATTCCACGTTCAGTTCTAACGAGTGGTGATGCTTTATGGAAACTTTTGAAAGATGTCCTGTTTCAGACCAGCCAGCTTGTACCTCATCTGGTAGCTCTAGCCATCTTTCCCTTCAGTTTGGAAGCTCGAGAAGGGAAATGAAAATCACTGAGCGCCTACTGTGTGCCAAGAACTAAGTCAGCAATTTGACTGTCCTGAGGCTCCTAGGTCACCCTTTGAGGACGACGACCCCGGGCCCAGACAGCACAAGCCGACAGGGCTCTTTCCCAACTCCAGGACTTCTCTTTACGAGACCCATTTTGCTGCGCTTTTCACCCCGGCCCTCAAGCCAAATTCCCCCTTTTTAGCAGGATAAACATTCCCATGGCAAAGGAACACTGTGTTCCTTTGGGAAGATGCAAGTGCATCGCTTCTGCTCAGGCTGCGTGGGCTCCTGGAACAGTGCTGGGCCCAGGCTCTGCACACCCCGCTGGCCACCACGAGAGCCCAGGTGGGCGCCTGGGGCTCACCTCCACTAAGCAGCAAGCTCCCCATTCTTGGGCTTTCTCTCTCCTGTCACAGTGAAGAAAGCTAAGCATACGGGGTACAGGGAGCCATGGCCACAGGCAGGACAATCGCTCTCTTGCTCCTCTGGACCTTGGTTTCTCTACAAATGGGAATATGGTCTGCACACAGGAGGGACACGGGGGTGGTGAGCAATGTGCCTTGTTGGTGAGTACTTCAGAGAGCACTTTCTTTGTGCAATCATTTGTTCTTAATTCATTAAACATTTGTCCAGGAATTTTCACATATCAGGCTCTCTGTCAGGCAGTACAAACACAGAAATTAAGGAACAGCCCTTATTCTTAAAAGGCTCCTAATATATACACATTTCTAATCAGAAGAAATATAAAAATATTTAAAGTCTTTTGATTAGAGAATAATTCCTAATAATATATACTCGTTCTCAACTCCTATCTGTATATTTAAGCACAATCACTAGAAAGCCACTCTGTCCTTGATTGTATGATAGATCTCGTTTTCAAAAATTAGCATTTCTGAAGTTAGGATGTGTCTCACAGTTGTGATTGGCAGCGATTTTTCTCTTGGTGGTGCGTAAAATAATGATACACCTTACAGTTGATGATATTATGGATTCGATGAAACGTATTTTTAAAATGTTATTATATTTTCTCAACCAGACTTTGATGGATTTTACAGCCACTGAATTTAACACAAGTTCTTTCCAAAACTTTTACAGTTCATCCAGATGTCTGGTGTCACTAGGTCCTATGTCTAGAAAGCTTTTCGTGTGGAATTTTCGCCCAGGGGCCAGGGGTGCTGTGTCACCTTTTGGCCACCAGAGGGAGAGAGCATGCAATGGAGAGACAGGTTCCTAGGCTAGACGTGCTGATCCACCCCCTAAATCTTTCCCACATGGCCTGTCAGAGCTGGGCACCCCCACCTCTCACTGAACCCCCACAGAGGGGAGAGAAGTATCCCCACTCGAGAGTGATGGCAGCAGCAGGACGGGTGGTATTTGAATGAGGCTTCTAGAATCACACAAAAAGGAGCTGCAGCTTCAGGAGCTGCTTGCTCCTAGGAGTGAAGACAGGTGCTAGTCTGGAGCTTGGAGCCTGAAAAGGCAGGGCTCATGAGCTCTCCTTAAACTACTGGTGATTCCTGAGACCCACGAGGATTTGTAAAGTTCCCCAAAGAAGTGGTCCCACTCTAATAGTCACCTTATAGCCTCGCTTATAATCACTTTCTTCCTTCTTTCTTTTTAATATTTGTTTGCTGAGCACCTCTTATGTACTAGGCACTGTGCTAGGAGCTATGGTTACAGAAGAAACTACTGAATATTGAGTTCTGGGTGGGAGCATGTAAATAAATACACAAAAGTACTCTGAGGAGAAATGAGTGTACCCACGAGAGTGTGAGGAGGAGGGTGGGTCTGGCATGGTTTCTGTAACAAGTGGCAGTCAAGACAGAGTTCTCCAGGTCAAAACTGAGGAAAGCCTCTCACGCTGATGGACCTGTACATACAAAGGTCCCGAGATGGAAAATGCTCGACACCTTCCAGGTCCTCACGGGAGGTGAGCGTGGTGCCCAGAGCCCGGGCAAGAGAGACGCTCGGACAAGCTAAGCCTGTGGGACCTTGTCAGTGCAGACCCTGGCACACCACGCTCATGACGCGCTTTTTCATCTTGAAACCGCAGGTGGGTTTCAGGCAGCCAAGCAGCTTGAGTGGATTCTGGGTGTTTGCCTTGGAGAATGAACCCGAGGGAAAGTGGGTGGGTACAATGGGAATTACTGGATGAAAACCATGAAACTTATTGGATTAAAAAAAACAGTAGCTAAATACTGATTGTGAGCATGAAGGTGAATTTTAAAGACAGAACTACTGGCTTTGGAGAGTAAAAGGGGAAGAAGCATTAAACATGACCCCTAAGTTTTCTGAAGGAGAAGCTTAGAGGGGAAAAACTTTTCCTCGGTGGCATCTCCGAGGGAGGACCGGATTGGAGAGATACTATGACTTCCCAGCATCTCAACTTTAAGAATAAAGTAGACAAATGGTTCTATGAATCCAGCACCCAAAACTGTACTGGAAATTGGATTTGAGATTTGAGGGAGGTGGGGGAGATATAAAGCCACGGCGATGGCTGGCATCACCCGGGAAGGAGACTCAGTGAAGAAGGAAGAGTCAGCCCAGACAGGAACGCGTCAGGACGCTGTGTGCAGGAGGCAGAGCCAACCAGGGAGAAGTGAAGCAGCAGCCAGAGAAAGGATCAGCTCTGAAGTAAAACTGGCGAGTGAAGGAGAGACGGCCAGCTCTTGGAACGCCACTGAGCAGTCTCCTGAGCTGAGGCCCGAGCGTGTTTGGATTCACCATTCAAGTCTTTGACACCTCGGCGAAGGCAGCGAGAACAGAAACCAGAACGAGATGGGCCCAACGGAGGGAAGGAGGCGCGAGTGTTCATTGGCGGGAGCAGTTACAGAGCGAGGGCCGTCTACTCTGTGAAACCGTCGTCACGCTTGGCTGCTTGAGGAAAGCGTGGGAAAGTTCGGGCACTGGGCTGTCCTGGCTCAGATCTCACCACACAAGCATAAAGGAGGGACAGCGGAACAAGGAGGAGGAAGAAGTAAAATGAAATCTAGCTGGTCAGGGAGAGAAGGAAGACGGGCGGCAGGTGGAGCCGAAAACTCAGAGGTCTCTGAGAAGGCCAGGAGAGCAGAGAGGGTACCTGAGCAGAGCAGGTGACATTACAGGAGGTCGCAGTCAGAAGAGGGATCTGGCTTTGGAGATGTATGAATATGTGTGACATACGGGTGGCTGGAAAGAGGAGGTAGAAAAAGGCAGTGGAGATGAGGAGGATGAGGATCTGAAAAGCCAAAGAAGGTGACGAGTCGTTGGCCTGGACGTTGAGCTATTGGGTGGGGACGCAGATGGTGGGTAGGAGCCCGTGAAGACACACTGAATGAGACAGGGACAGGAAAGTCGGCGATGGCAGGGAGCAGTTAGAGGGAGGAAATGAGCGGGAATACGCCGCAGAGGGGAGGGGAGCACAAGGGAGACGAGCGGGCCGTCCGGAAGCAAAGGTGGAAAGCAAGACACTCCCTGACTGGGAGGACAGGAAACAGCCAAGGACACGGTGCTGACGCAGGGACGGGGTCTTCATTCCCTCCAGAAGGGGCCTCTACAATCCCCAGCAGAACCTGTGACGTAAATATAAGGAAGAGCTGTACCTACTTCGGGACCTGCACCCCTGTCCTCAGAAGGACTGGGTCACTCAGGGCAGGCAGGGTGGAGCCGTGGGGAAACTTTTAGGTCACACTGAGAGAGCCCCAAAATGTTTAGCCCACCTCTGAGAAGCACAATAAAGACCCAAGTGAGCTAGAGGAGACCAACGAAGAATGGCCAAAGGAGCTAAATGGGTAAGAGGAGAGGACAGCACTACCAGGGAAGTAAAACAATAAAAAGAGAAAACTGGAGGCCTTGGGCAGCGGACAAGAACAAGCTGTGTCCTAAGTCATGGCCCTAATGGGAAAGGCAAAGAGCCTCACCCGGAGGAGGAAACGGCCCGGCCCGGATACACACAGCTTCCCACCGAACACAGCAGAGCCTTGTACTGTTCCCAGGAGTAAAAGGGAGAAGGGACTAGAAAGGACCCAGGGGAGAGGAGAGAGAAGGGAGGTTGGCCGTCATCCATAAGCAAAATGATCTTCATAGCAACTTAGAAAAGGAGCCCCTCGGTCAGTGTTGGATCTATGCGTCACATAGCAAGGGGGGGTATACGCTCTGTAACGACCACAATAAGATGGCACCATGGATAGCATGAAAGGTGGAAGCAGTCTTTCTTCGGTGCTCAGAAAATCAAAAGATACTTCAAAGTAGGTGGCCCACAGGTTCTTTGCAGGAAGAAGGGACATCCTTCCGGGCCTGGGCAACCGAGGGTGTCTGGAAAAGTCGCGCTCACATGGGTGAGGAATAGCTCCATAGCTCCGGGGCCCTTCTGGCAGCACCAAGGATAGTAACAGTAGGTCCCAGATCAGAGCTCTCCTGAGGCATCAGTCTAGCCTGAGCCACCCCCCCACCCCGGCCCTGCCCTCACTACCTGTTCTTTGTCTTCCCTTCTCACCAGTCACGGGACAGATGACCAGCCGCACCCCAAAAGACATGTCTGACAACCACAGCAGTCCTTTCCTGCCAGAGACCCTTTCGAGCAGATGCGCCCTCTACGAATCAGAGCCGAGCAGCCCCACCTGGCCTGCAGGTTCCCAGGACACACACCCGGCCCTGCCCCTACTGGAAATGCCTGAAGAAAAGGTGAGCCATGTGTGCTCTGGGATGTTTTCCGGGTGGGAACCTGAGGGAGGAGGGGAGTGGAGGATACTGCTTTTCCAGCTTTATAAGGAGACACCACTGCTCAAGAAGGGGCTGCCTTGATCAATGCATGGTCGCTCTACCAGAAAGAAAAGGCCTTCGTTAAAATCCGGGTCATTGGCACTGTCTAGCTAGGAGCACAGAGGTGGGCAGCTAGCCTCAGAGTGAGTAGAGAAGAACGCAAGACTGCTAAGGATGCTCTAAAATGAGAGATACTTCACATACCCTCAAGTTTGTCATTGTAAGTATCCATTTAAGTGGCTTAAAGTATATTTATAAAGTCATACGAGCATCACCATGAGCGACCTCCAGAACATTTACATCACCCCAAAAAGAAACTCCAAGTCCATTAGCCGTTAGTTACTCCTCAACACATCCTCACCCCAGCCCTTGAAAACTATCAATCAGTTTTCTATTTCTGGGCATTTACCTATTGCAGATATTTCATATAAAAGTATCACACGATAATCTGTGGCTTTTATCACTGGCTTCTTTCGTTTAGTACAATGTCTTCAGTTTCATCTATGTTGTAGCAGGAACTGGTATTTCATTCTTTTTTTTTAACCAAATAACATTTCACTGTGTGGACATACCATGGTTTGTTTATCCATTCCACAGTGGGCGGAGATTTATGTGAGTCCCAACTTTGGGCTTTTATACGTAATGGTCCTGCCAGGCGTGGTGGCTCACACCTAAAATCCCAGCACTCGGGAGGCAGAGGCAGGATTGCTGAGTTCAAGGCTTGCTGGACTACATAGTGAGCTCAGGGCCAGCCTGAACTACAAAGTGGGACCCTATCTCAAAAAAAAAAAAATCACACATAAATAACGGTCCTATGAACAACTCTGTTGTCATTACCTCAAATCTGAACCTGAGTGGAATTTGTGAATATGATGACAACTGTATGCTCAGCATTTTAAGGCACTGCTAAATGTGTGCCCAAAGCAGCTGTGTCCATGTGTATTCTCACGAACAGAAGGTTCTGATTTCCCATCTTCAGCCAAACTTAGTACCTTTATGTTTTATTATAGTCTAAACAGATGTGAAATTATGATTGTGATTGGCTTTCCCTGACAAATGAGGCTGAATACTTTTTTAAGTGTTTATTGACCGCCTATCTATCTTCTTTAAAGAAATGTTTTTCAAATCTTTGCCCATTTTATAAATTGAGTTGTCTTTTTGTTATTTAGTTGCACTAGTGCTATATATATATTCTGTATACTAGACCTTCACTAGACATATTATTTGCCAATAATTTCTTCTGCTATGTAGGTTGTATTTTCATTCTCTTGACAGTGTCCTTTGAAACTAAACTTTTTAAAACCGATTAAATCTGGTTCATCTAATCTTGCTGTGATTGCTTATGTTTTTGGTGCCATGTCTTAAGCAAACTTCTTTCACAAGGTCGTGAGGACTGTGCCCCATAGTTAAATATTTTAGCAGTTACAGTTTAAGTCTTTTGCTTATTTTGAGTTAATCTTTACATATGGTATAAGGTAGAGGTTGACTTTTCATCTTTGCATGTGGAAATCCAGCTGTTCCAAAACCATTTTTTGAAAAGACTATTCTTTCTCATTGAACTGTCTTGGCACCTTTATCAAAAATTAATTGATTATAAATGTATAGGATTATTTCTGGATGCTCTATTCAATGTCACTGATTTTTTATCTTTAAGATAGTACCACATCAGCATGATTACCATTGCCATGTATCTACATTTTAAAATCAAGAAATGTGAATCTTCCCATCGGGTTATTCTTTTAATATTTTGTTTATCTTAGGTCTGCTGCATTTCCATATGAATTTTAAGATCAGATTTTCCATTTGGGGAGGAAAAAGGTGACAGGAAATCAATTTAGGGAATACTGCTATCTTAGCAAGACTGAGGCTTCTGTAGGAGAAGATAACTTTTGGCTTACATAGGTCTTTAATTTCTATCAGTAGTGTTTTGTAGTTTTTGGTGTACAGAATTTGCACTTTCATTGTTAAGTTTATGCCCAAGAAGTTATCATTTTTGATGCTGTCATAAATAGAACTGTTTTCTCATTTTATTTTCAGATTGTTTGTTGAAAGTGCATAGAAGCAAAATTGATTTTTGAATATTGACCAACTATCCTGTGATCTTGTTAAACTTATTCATTACCTAAATAGGCCTTTCTGCAACTTTTTAAGAATTTCCAATACAAAACACATACCATCTATAAATTGAGATGTTAACTACTCTGTTCCGAGTCTAGGTTATTCTTGCTTCTCTTCCTAGCCCAATGTATGGGCTAGAAAATCTAGAATAAAGTTGAATAGAAATGGCCAGAGAAAACATTTTTGTCTTGATCTTAGAGAAGAAAGAATTTAGTCTGGGGGCCGGAGGGTTAGCTCAGTGGTTCCGGCGCCTGCCTCACAAGCGTAAGGACCTGAGTTCAATCCCCAATTACCACATATAATGCTGGGCGTGGTGGCTCACACCTGTAATCCCAGCACTCGGGAGGCAGAGACAGGAGGATTGCTGAGTTCGTGGCGGCTTGCCTGGGCACCATAGTGAGCTCAGGGCCAGCCTGAACTACAAAAGCAAGACCCTGTCTCCAAAAAGCAAAAAAAAAAAGAATTTAGTCTGTCACCAGTAAGTATGACATTGGCTATAGGTCTTTAGTAGATGTTCTTTATCAATTTGAGTAATTTTTCATCTATGTGTGTTTATTGCGGGGTGGATACATTTCAAGTGCTCAATAGCTACTTGTCCTCTTGGTTACCAAGAGAACACATAACTTTAGAGAAAGAAGTCCTGAACAAGGAGTCCACATTTTTGGAAGGAGTATAAAGTTGGATAGGGAGGGCCAGAGGGTTGCTCAGTGGTTCTGGCGCCTGCCTCAGAAGTGCAAGGTCCTGAGTTCGATCTCCAGTAACCACATACAATGTTGAGTGTGGAGACTCACACTCACCAACAATCAATACCGCATACCACAGTGCTGGGCATGGTGGCTCTTGCCTGTAATCCCAGCACTTGGGAGGCAGAGACAGGAGGATTGCTGAGTTCGAGGCTTGCCTGGGCTACATAGTGAGCTCAGGGCCAGCCTGAACTACAAAGTAAGACCCTGTCTCAAAAAAAAAAAAAAAGTTGGATAGGGAAAAACATTATCTTTGTTTTCAGTAACTTCCAATGGAAATCAGCATTTACTTCGTTACAAATTTAGGCAATGAACCCCCACCATTTAGTAGCACCTAAATTTCTACCACTGTCCTAGATTGGGCTACAGGAATCTGACTTTCACATGGAAACTAAGAAGGTCACTGAGATGTTCCTTTGGAAAACAAAAGAAGCAAACAAAGGCAACAGGGTTAGGAAGGAGACACTGAGTTCTCATGCGGTCACAAAAAAGGCCTGGGAAGAACCCATGTTGAGCTGAGCAGCTGGCATGGCCTTACAGAGTCACCCCAAGTGGGGCTGAGGCAGTCCCATATGTTCACATTAATTTTAAATCACAATATATATTACATCTAGCTCACATAGAGCACAATTTTTTAAATACATTTCAGCTTAATTGGTTATCTTTGTAATTTTACTTACTTTATACATCTGTGATACTATTCTAAGTTTCCAAAGTGAACCCATGGCATGAAATATTAAGAAGCCCTGCTGTAAAGAATACTCAGCAGTCCTGGGCAGATCAGGCTTCCACAAAGAACTCTGGACAGCTTTAGATTACAGACTACGTCTCTCCCTTTGGTCTATGATCCTTCATCTGTACCAAAAGACCTGTCAGTCTCTCTATGCCCAAATGCTCCTGCTGTCCGAAAGGTATGCTATTTGCTATCTTCTCATGACCTTTCTTGGAAGGATCTCCGATCATCTGATGAAAACAGCCACATTGTGAAAATTGAAAAGCCCAATGAAAGGAGTAAAAGGAGAGGAAGTGAGGTACCTCACCGAAGCTCCACAGGCCAGGGAGGTTTCAGCCTCTTCCAAGCAATGGGCTACCTCACAGGCGAGATGAAAGAGTACAGGAACTGGCTGAAAGGTAAGCAGATGTCCAGGAAAGAATCGTGGGGGAGGCAAGAAAGACTCTCTGCTTGTCCTTCTGCCCCTTGAAAAGGCTTCTGCAGATGAGGGTGTAGTTTCCAACCCTAAGTTGACTCTAGCAGGCACAATATACCGCACTAACCTGAAATTCCCATAGTTGTAGAATTAGATGCATTTCGTTGATCTCAGTCCTTGGCCAACTGTTCATGCCTATGTGGGACAGATATAGGACAATCACAGTACATAAGCCATTTCCCAAACACCCTGAATGGTCATTCTTTCATTTGTTCCACAGTCATTTACTGTGTGCCAAGAAAATATTAGCATCACCCTCCTCCAGGTTTCGGAATTCTTTCCTTTTAACTTTCTCCTGAACTAAACAAACACCACCCCTCCCTGCCCCAACCCAGCCCCCACCGGCACAGGTTGTCCTGGAAACCAAACTAGAGGAGGAGGCAGAATGTATGTCCCTGCTACACCTGGCTTCCTCTGGGCCCTGATTCAATAATGATTTTCACAGCTGGGCTAAAACAATTTCTTTTCCAGTTTCCTTTCTTCGGGCTACTTTCTTTGCTGCTCAGATCCAGCCCTCATACAGCACTACACAAAAAGAGTTTCCTTTCCCTTGCTACTCCTTCCCTTAAACCAATAAATTTCCCTTGGAATGCTCCTGGGGCTGCCTGTCCAACCGAGCCACTGGCTGGAACTGAGTGAAATTGGTCTCAGCAAGGTACCTCAATCTGTGCAGCAAGAAGTGCCACCCACTGCAGACTGACTGCTGGGCATTCAGAGACTTGAGCTGGGTGCCACCCACCACCCTGCCCAGGCCAGATGAGAAGCAGTGTCCTGGCTTATACAGCCCCAGGTGCTTGCAGTGCCAAGTGGTGTCCAGTACAGCAGCAGGCGGGACCCTGTTGATGGCTCTGTCTTGCTCTTGCAGATAAGCCCCTGACCCTGCAGTTCATAGACTGGATCCTCAGGGGGACGGCCCAGGTGATGTTCGTCAACAACCCTCTCAGCGGCCTCATCATCATCATAGGTCTTCTGGTCCAGAATCCCTGGTGGACAATTACTGGGGTGCTGGGGACAGTGGTCTCAACCTTAACTGCTCTTGCCTTAAGCCAGGACAGGTGAGTTCCTCTCTACAGACCTCTTGGCAAGACACATGGAGCAGACAGGTGAAGTCTTTACTTGACAGGTCAACCAACCTCAGCCTCACAGCCAGCCGGTCTCCTGAGAGCTGACTCTGAGCATGTCACTGATGACTTTAGTCACTGGAGACTAGGGAAGGCTCCCTGTAAGAGGTGCAGAGAAACACTTAAACTGCTCTGTCCTTGTGGAGCCTATAATCTGGTTTTGAGAGACAAGGTTATTTTCTTTCAGAATCATATTTATTCCTTCCCCTCATTACATTCCCACACCAAATTTCCTTTGGAAACTTCCCATTCTACAAAAACTGTCATACTTTCATTTGCTCATTTGCATCTACAGGTGCTCATATCAAAGAAAAGATCCGATATTTGCCTATCTGTGATCTATTTATTTCACTTTTTAGTGTGTCCTCCAGGTATATCCATTTGCACATAAATGAATCCATCTTGTCATTCTTTATGGCAGAATAATACTCCATTTTATTTTTTTAAAAACCACATCCTCTTTTTTTTTAATTGAATTCTTTATTGGTACAATTTATATACATCTCAAAATCACATATAACATTGGGAAATTTGTACCAGTATATGCCACAAGTTAATTCTCATTTTTACCCATATCCCTACCCACTCCCCCCTCCTCCCCCCTTTATACATGCTCTTTCATTTTCTTTCTGTATCATATTTATTCCTTCCCCTCATC
>PVIC010011425.1:0-41441 GCA_004025085.1 Thryonomys swinderianus | reverse complement strand
GCATCAGGTGTCAGAGGGGACTTCCTGTCAGGCATCAGGTGTCAGAGGGGACTTCCTGCCACGCATCAGGTGTCAGAGGGGACTTCCTGTCAGGCATCAGGTGTCAGAGGGGACTTCCTGTCAGGCATCAGGTGTCAGAGGGGACTTCCTGTCACGCATCAGGTGTCAGAGGGGACTTCCTGCCCGGCAAGTTTGAGATGGTAGTATGGTACGACTTCCCTGTTCGATCAATGGTTCTTAAACTTGGCCAACATGCATTCCCAATGCTAGAGATTCCCCAGAAGCCGCAGTGGGCTGTGTGCGGTGCGGTCCAGGAGGGGGCAACTACGGAAGACGTTGCTGGGTTGCATCCGGCTTCATACCCTCGTCCTAGTTAAAACGGTGGGTCAGACGGACCCAGGTAAACTCTCATCCTTTGCAATGCACACTCCTTTACGAGGTGAGTCACAGCCCTGCAGAGAGGCTAAAACAGCACCATTATCACAACTTTACAGATGAGGAAACTGAAGATCCCAACAGTTTACTGAAGGTCACAGGCGCGTTGCGCCAGAGACAGATGAGGAGCTCCAAAGACAGCCCCTAAGGCCTCTCTCCGCAGTGCTCATTGTGCCCCTCCGGCTGCCTCTCTGTTCAAAGTCTACGGTGAGCAGCGCTGCAGCTGGTAATCATTTTGCTTCCTAGAATGAGAGAAAGGCCGTGGATCTAGGCTACAGCTAATGAGAATAATCCTTTAATTCCATAGATAAAAATGTTCAAGTTCGGGGACTTGTCCAAGGTCCTGTTACTAGTTGCTGGGAAAAACTGTCAGCTCCAGTGGACGAATGTTAATACAGACCAAGCAGAGAGCAAATGTGGAGCAAACGTCCATCTGCTTCTTGGCCCTTCAGTGAGAGGCGGGGTGATTGCTGCAAGAGAGCTTTGGTGAGCTTGGAGACCTGCCGAGAGCATTGAGCAACGCACCAGGGCCGGGTCTAGCCACTCAAATCACTCGGGTGACCTTGCACGTCCTTGTACAGCGTGCCAAGCACGTGGGGCCTGGTTTAGGGGTTTGTACACATTTGTGTGTGTGCTGGTTGATTGCTAAAGGGATAGCCATTTGCGTATTTGACAAAAAATAAAAAAATAAAGAAAAGCAAAGCCCTGGAAAGCATTAACATAATTACATAGGCAGCCTGATTCTTACCTGGAGGTAAATGCAGACTCCACAATCCCTGTCAATTGTAACAATCATTCCTCATGCAAACTGTGCAAGGAGCAAGTCCCACCTCTCTCATTCTTTCTAATTCGTTAGCCCTCGAGCATGGCTACAGAGTCGCCCAACTCCTGTAGAACAGAAGCAGGCTTCAGGTCCGTGTCAGAGCCTGCTGGAGAGAATGATTTACAAACTGCAGGCAGAACACTGGTGTAAACAAGATAACACACATTAATGCCCGGCAAGTCAATTAGTATTCAGTTATTCTGAATAAGGTCTGACCTTGATGTTTAAGGATGTGAACAGAAGAGACCCTGTAGCTTCAAGGAAAATGCTACCTTTTCCACTCAAATTGGCAGGTCTCCAAGGTTCAAAGGCTCAAGAAGCTCTCTTCCTCATGAAGGCGCACAAAACAAAAACCATCGCAACCCCAGTCTTCTGCTTCAGAACTGATGTCTCCTGCCTTTGAGCCCGCAAACACTTTGATGACTCTCACCTTTGATCTAAATTTCTAAGGAATCTAACTACGATGGCACATTCCAGAGGCATCTTTCACTTCAAGACCTCTGAGGGTTTTATAAGATCTTAAGTTGATGAATTGTACACATTTCTTTGGATATTTCAATTGCTAACTCAAAAGAAGAAGGTTTACATATAATTGCCACGCTCATTAGAATTGTATCTGCTTTCTGAGACCCTCTCCTGTGTTACTTGGGTGATCCATGAGAGCTTTTGAGAGTACATTACCACTCTGGAGGGGTGAGGCGGGCAGTCTGGGAAGGTCTGTGACCCACAAAAGTCTTCATGGAGCTTTCCAAACTTTAATGTGCACAAGAATCTCTGAACCTTGTAAGTAGAGGGTCTGATTCTGAGTGTCTAGAACAGAACCTGAGATGCTGCATTCTGCATTCTCTGTTGGCTGCTGAGCCCCCAGACAGCGCTGGCACTGTGGTGACCAAAAGCAGCACAGCCTGGAACTACACTAGTTCAACTGTCCACGGATCAAGAATTCCTTCCACAGGAAGTCTCGCTGCCTCCTCCAGCACAGACACTCCCACTTTTACGTCCACTCCCAATTTAAGGCAAATGTTCTGGGTTATTCGTTTGCTTAATAATTTTTGTTGCCCATTTTTCAGGGCTCATAGTTTTCACACTAGAAAAATTGACTGAGACAAACCAAGTGTTTGTGCCCTTAGTTGGCCTTGCTTCTTTGGAAGGCAGATATGATAATATTCCTCCTCTGAAGATTTCCAGGAGCAATTGACTGCTCTTTAAGTACAGAAAAAGTAGGTTTTTCCATTGGGCGAAGACAAAAACATTAATTCATGAAAAGAAATATTTTTAAACATGTTCTTGGATTAGGGGTGTAGCTCAGTGGTAGAATACTTGTCTAGTATATATATATATTCACTAGAGAAGCAAGGTATATAACTCCATAAGGATTTACAAGGTGGGCTTACAATGGTCCCCCACAGAGTCAGGTGTGGAAGACCCCAAAAGGGCCATCTGTGCACTGGAGATCGTGAAGGACTCAAGGAAATCAAGGGTGAAGGACTGGAGCTCACTGTAGGTTTCCATACAAGTCTGCACTGGAAGCCAGGAAATGATGTCCAGGGTGAAAGTGGAAACTAGACTCTTCCAAAGAAACAGAAGTGAGACTTCTTCGTTCCCCTTTTAGTCCCTTCAGGCCACAAGCCCGTTGATTGGTCCCACTCATACTCAGGGAGGGTCTTCTGTCTTCAGTAAAGCCATTCAACTACACCCAGAGCTGTGCTGATTGGATCAGCTGGATCACGTGATAGTTTCTTACCCAGTGACAGTTAACTATCACAACTAGCATGTGTGTAGTTCTGGGTTCCATCTCTAATGCCCACAAATACAGAAACAAAAACAAAGTTTTACTTGAGGATTTTCTATCAACAGGCATTGTCAAAGTAGAAGTGAGCCTTGTCCCCACCCTCTTTCCTCAGCATATACACACTGTACACACAAACACATTCACACACACACATATGCACACCATATTTCCTTGGCAATTTCCATGAAATTATTGGGAAGCTCTGTGATCTCTTATGTTCATACCATCTACTCTGTATTCATTTTCAGGTTTCCAGGGCAATTACAACATAACAATAATAATACATTAATAATAATCATGATTTAAATTTTTAAATAAGTGCCATTATTCTCCCTTTATGGATATGAATTATATGGCACAGACAAGATGAACAGTTGGACCAAGGTCATACACTTAATAAGCAGAGATACAGAAAAACTCACCATCTGGCATTAGAAACCATGATCATAACCATTACATGCTATTCTTCCATAACTTTTTATTACTTCACCAAAAGAGAGACAGAGAGACAGAGAGAGAGAGAGAGAGAGAGAGAGGAAAAAAAACTCTGATCATCCTCTTTATCCTATATAGTAGATAGCTCATTAAAACTAAAGCCAAAATAATTAGCAACCAAATAAATTAGTTTCCTTTCCAAGAGAGTGTTTGGAAAGATTCCCCTGAGGTGAAGGAAAGTGTTTGCCTTCTGTCCCTGTTGTTTCAGCCTATGCAGTGATGTGCCTTCCTCAACAGTGGGCTGGGCCCAGGTGAGGAAAACAAAACTCTCGTTCCCACAGTCAAGTACGTTGGCTTTGCTCACCTCCTTGCATTTGAATAAGTTCTATCCTTTCTTTTGAGGTTCAGGTCTTAACTGTCTGATGGAACTTCCTTCATGATGCACTGGGTCATTGTAATCAGATTATCACACTAAACATTCCACTGACTATATGTATTTTGTGTTTTATTTCATATATATGATTCTAGACTTTTCCACTTGATTCTAATCATTTTTGTATAAATACTTATTCTAAAATAGGGTAGAGTAATTTTGACTCTTTGTATACACTTGAGTAAAAGAAATGATCATAATTTAATGGATAAACATTGCCGTTGCTGCTCCCTGAGGTTAACTTAGATATTCTGATGAGCTAACCAGGCCAGCAAAGACTCTCCTCTAGACAGCCTAGACATCTGTAGCACGACAAGATGACCCACCACCCAGGAGGGCCCAGCTAACCATCTCATATCAGTGCCCCCTGGTCACAAGGACACAAGCAACAGGGGAGAGACAAGGCCAAGAATCTGCAGTCTGGGGAAACAGTCTCAAAATCTAGGCTCTGATAAAGGCTCAGAAGAGTCCTCTTTGTAGGTAAAAGGCAGTACTTGCTCTTAAAATTTTGATTAAAGCATTAGGAAAATGTAACCCAGAAAAATGTCTGGAGGCAAGGGGAAGAAATTCCAAGAAAAATTCTACTAAATCCCATTTTTCTTTCTAGGTTAGTAATTCACCTCAGTATTCCCTTGGGATTACAGGAAATATGAAGTGTTTGAAAGACAAAGTCAATTTTGAACATGCGCCCATGGTTCAGGGGCAAAAGAAATCATCACAGGGCCTATTTTTGGATCCATTAAAGAAACAAGGTCAGCGATAGTCCATGGGATATGTGTGGTCAGGTAAATCTAATTTTTCCAAAGTCACTCATCACAGGACAATGTATTTTGACTCTACTGAAACTTTGGGCCCTCCTCCTTGTCAGGATCCTAAACAAACTGGAGGAAGGTAGCCCATATTCTGCTGCTGTGAGGCAGGCAGAGAGGCAAACTGAAGACAACTCAGGGTTGCTATGAATAGGTCAACATCAACAGGAAAGATCCGCTCAGCAAGGAAGGTATATTGGCAACTTATGGTTGGATATAGTATTTTGTCATTTACTGAGATGTGGATATCAGAATGTGTAGATATCAGAACATTATAGGACATTCTACATGTAGAATCATGGGAGCAAATGATGCCTTTTAAAGAAAATCTCTTCTCAATACTTTAAAGGCTTCTGTGCAGAGATGTAAAATAAAATAGATATTTGTTGGGTGAGAAACGGAGTTATGTGAGACTACAATGAAAACAATAGATTAAATTACTGTTTGCAAATTTTGTCCTTTGTTTTCCTAGTGTTTTTTTCTTTTCAAAAAGACTAAAAATAGCTATTACTGTTTTAACATTTGTATACAAACTCCTAATACTTCTAAACCATAAAGTAGACTCTGAAGTAGGCTACATGTCTTCCTGGACTGGAGGGATCCAGAGTCCCTATGTGAAGATTGCGAGAAGTTTTAAAAGGGTGAAAACAGGGTGAAGAACTCTCCCGAGGGGAGGAGGCTCCCAATACAGTGAGGTTATTATCACTGTAAACAAAACCCGTCTGAAGAATGGGATTTCATAACCAGCAGACTTACCGTTTCCAATCTTTCATTTGAATCCGGTGTTGTTCACATGACCAATCAGAAGATGTTCTTTTCAACCCTAAACCTAATCATAACTCAACCCTAATTCCTAACCTGTGAACTCTTTTGATTGCGCACAGCCTATCAAAAGACACTACTTTGCCAGGCATGGTGGCTCACGCCTGTACTCCCAGCACTCAGGAGGCAGAGACAGGAGAATTGCTGAGTTTGAGGCTTGCCTGGGCTGCATAGTGAGCTCTGGGCCAGCCTGAGCTACAAGGCGAGACCTGGTTTCAAAAAAAAGACACTAATCTTTCATTTACATGAAACAGAAAGCTAGAAGAACCTTTATAGGAGAGCTTATGCATTGGATGACACCAGGCAAGTGCCTAGTAATCCCAATCCCTTGTTTGCATAGAGATTACCCAGGAATTTTGGATACAAAGACTCCCTTCCCTTATCCTAGGGACCCTGTCTGCCTATTCACCAGTCTGTTCTCATGCTACCATAAATCTACACTTGCACCCCTCTTCTTATCACTCGACCTGCTCCTTGTTCAGAAAACCAAGAACTTAGAAAGCAGTTACTTAGGACTGTCTGTCCTGTTACAGCCTTGTCACCACCACAGAAACGCTGCTTGTTTACAAGGGAGGCTGAGCCATCACACCAGAGTCTCTGGTCTTTGGGGACATGGTTAGATTGGCAAGCCTTCTCCTGACTACCATCCTTCTCCTCCTGTGCGTTCCCCACTCTTCACTCTGTGCCCTCACTGTGATCTCCATTCTCTCGTGCCCTCCGGGTAAAGCCAAGTCCTCATGCTGGTTTTAGTTTTGACCTGCATCCCTCTCAAACTTAATCCTTTAAGTTAATTTTTTAATACTGTACCTCTTATGATCTCAGAAATCCCTGCTTCCTTTTTACTGATTATGACATGAATCAAAGGAGTTCATTTATGTGGGAAAAATTTGAAAGTTGCTGCACATACCTAATTTTTATTTTTGTCATTTTATCTAGCATCCACAATGGTTCTTAGCACATGGTAGGTGCTGGTTAAACATGTCTGGAATGAAAAAATAAATAAATGGAAATGCATACTCCATCTATTATTCCATTGACTATATGTATTTTGTGTTTTCTTTTATTTCATATGATTCATATGATTCTAGACTTCAAAGCCAGGCTCATCTTTGTGGGGTTCAGTCCTAAAAAAATGAAAGTGGCTTTAATAAGTGCTTTGTTTAGACCAAGCATAATCTGGTCTGGTTCGGTTAACGTGCAGTCTCCGTGATCCAAGCCTTGGTAGGGTGAGCAGTGATGCAGAATTTAGCAGCAACTGGGACTCCGTGTGGTTGGTAAGCTTCTTTTCATTCTCTCTTATCATGAAGCACCCAGCATTCATATAGGGCACCTTGGGATGTGATTGGATAGAGGGCGGGCACAGTGCTTACAGCAGGATATGATTGGTTTGCGTCACCTGCGTCACCTGCGTCAGTTGTGTCTGGGCATTGCTATGATTTCTTAAAGGGGTACCACCTCTTTTTCATCCACCAGGAGAGAGACTAAAGGGTTTGGCTACAAGCAAGTATTACCTAAAGACTCTTCAAGTCAATTGCCTTGCTCAATTATCAAAACAAACCTCCAATGTATATAACATTAGTACCGTTATTTCACATATAAGGAGGTTAAGACAGTAAAAGCCCAATAGTGCACATTATAGGCGAAGCACAGAAGGGTTTAACACCCAAATAGCTTCACTCCACAGTCGGCACTTTCAAGCACTTTGTTTTTTTGCCCACTTGATGAAAGAATATTTAATGACTCTTTATGTCTGTAAAACAAAGCTCAAGAAACAAATGATGATAAAAATAAACATAAATTATAGAAAATAAAGAGATAGATGGCAGAAGAGGGAGAATAAGAAGAGAAAGTGGATTAAAAAATAAGATATGTTAGGTACATGTACCAACTCCACACAAGGAATATAACCAATATGAACTGCAAACATGTACTAATAAAAAATTGAAAAAATTAAATAAATAAAGCCCAATCTTTGTAGCTTCTGTGTTGTCTCTCCACATTATTCCAAACAGTTCCAATTTTTTTTCTTTTGCTTTTATATACTCTACAGTGGCAGATTTTCACCTGGGTTGCACATTAGAATTATCTGGGGAAACTTAGAAAATACTGATGTCCAAGTTGTCTGTCAGAAGAATTTTATCCAGATTTCTCCAGGTGGAAAGCTGCAAACAATTTTTTTTTTTTTCAGATAAGGTCTCGCTTTGCAGTTCAGGCCAGCCCTGAGCTCACTCTGTAGCCCAGGCAAGCCTCGAACTCAGCAATCCTCCTGCCTCTGCCTCCCGAGTGCTGGGATGACAGGCGTGAGCCACCAGGCCCGGCATCATGGTATGTGGTATTGATGGCTGGTGAGCATGAGTCACCACGCTCAGCATTGTATATGGTTACTGGGATCAAACTCAGTACCTTGCGCTTACGAGGCAGGCACCAGAACCACTGAGCTAAATCTCCGGCCCTGCAAACAATGTTTTAAAAAATATTTCACACAGAACTCTTCTTGTGATCCTATTAGACGTGGTTGAGTTCAATAGAAATAAACAGGCTGTCAGACAGGGTTGAGCCCTCCAAAGAGTGGGGGGAGAGGCTACAATTACCACTATGGCAAGGGACACATCAGCAGGGGCCAATCCTCAAGATAAGGGCAAAAGGATCAGGCCTACAGACTCCCCCAGGGGCAAGATAAAAGACAACACCTGGTCTGATAAAGTTCAGGTACACATCAGTCGCCTCAGTTGATGACTAAGACATCCAGAGCCAACACCTACCTGAGAAGTTCCTTTTTCTTTATAAGTACTTGTGCCACATGACTTGCTACCCCATTGGATCATTATTTTCTAACTGACTGTACTTGGAATCTCATTGATTGATCATAGCTTTAAACTGTATTGAACCCACATGGTTGTACTCTAGAAAACTTACCTATAAATTAGTCTCCTGGCCACCCAACTGGATCCCTCCTGCCTCTCAGGAGCTATTCTCTCAATAAATTTGTCTTATTCTTTTTTTTTTTTTTAGACAGCATCTCGCTTTGTAGTTCAGGCTGGCCCTGAGCTCACTATGGTGCCCAGGCAAGCTTCGAACTCAGCAATGCTCCTGTCTCTGCCTCCCAAGTGCTGGGATGACAGGCGTGAGCCACCACATCCGGCACTGTGGCATGTGGTATTGATGGCTGGTGGGCGTGAGTCACCACGCCCAGCACTGTCTGTGGTTACCAGGGATCGAACTCAGGACCTTGCGCTTGCGAGGCAGGTGCCGGAACCACTGAGCTAACCCTCCGGCCCAATTTGTCTTATTCTTAATCTCCCTTGTTCCTAGGATTCATTCTTCAGTTTTAGAAAACACGAATTCAGCATATCAGACAT
Source organism: Thryonomys swinderianus (assembly GCA_004025085.1). Classification (NCBI taxonomy): domain Eukaryota; kingdom Metazoa; phylum Chordata; class Mammalia; order Rodentia; family Thryonomyidae; genus Thryonomys; species Thryonomys swinderianus. Next base: position 32,533 of record PVIC010011425.1, on the reverse strand, counting down.
CTAATATGTTAGGAAGTATCATACTTTCCTACAGTAGTTTCCAACTCCTGTGTCAGTTACACTCAGCTTAGCTTGAGAAGCCCTTATATAACTTCTTCACCAACATGACCACATGAAATTTTCTGCCTCGAGCTTCAGGCTCATGTTATTCTCCGCTATTGAGAAAGTCATTCCCAGCCTCTCTACCCTCTAACACAAGCTGGAATGCTTCCTTCACCAGAAAACCTGGCACACGAAAACAAATGCAAAAATATGTACATTGAAGAATCAGCATAAGATTACTGAATGGCACTGTATCCAATTGAAAGCAAAATTGCTGTAAGATATGATTTGAAGCACATTCATTTCCTCTAAATTCTTAAAGCAGCAAAACTCTGGAAACTTCGTCATCAATTCCAGTTCATCTTTTTAAGCAAATAGCATGATGATGTGTAGGTTGGGTATGAATACACCGCCAATGTTGTTATTAAAATACTTTATACTTCTAAAATTCAAGATGCCTGGGGAATGTTATGCTCTCTCCAGCACAGAACCAAATTTCATTTAAATATAGATTTAAGTTTTTCTCATTGGAAAGGAGGAACCTTCAAAAATTTGATTTTCATCAGTTAAAAATATCACTGCCAGCACACCCTCAAAGGAGTTTCTCTTTGGAAAAAAATAAAATAAACAAAAACAAGTAAGCGATTGACTGGACAAGTGTTAGAATGTGACTTGCATTTCTTCCTCTTTCCAGGGTCAGTCTGGGGAGCACCTCGCAGTGTCTTCCCAGGGAGGGGCGCGGCCTTCGCAAGGCTCGGTCGGTCTTGGAGACCTAAGGAAGATTAGAAAAGAGCATGTCTACACTTGGAAAAGCAAAAGCAGAGTGCTTCAGTGCCATGTTTTCAGTAGTGCCCAGGGAGTTTGAAAATGAATCAGCTCCAAAAATATATAACATGCTCTTGGAGGGAAATTAAAACATGAATCACAATTGTTGGGGGAAATCATTAGTGCCCTCCAGCAGCAAAGAAGTAAGACATGGGCTGCATCCAAGTCCTGCAGGCTGAAAGCCATTCATCCGGAAGCCAAGCTCTTCTTCCTCTGGCAGCTGCTTCTCTCCCTGCACAAACGGAGGCCTCGGCGGGCCCTGTTGGTGCTCTGGAAGCTCAGCCCAGCTCCTTCCCCTCCAGGGCTCTGGCTCATGCAGGTTTGATGTGCTAGTCCCAGGCTTTTGCCACACAGCACAGACTTTCTGGGACTGAGTGTCATTCTGGTCAAAAGTACATTAAGAAAACACATGACCTTCCGTAAATAAATTCCGAAACTGACGAAACTGACCAAAGAAAACCAAGTACAGATTTCTATGCAGAATGTGTTCTGTTAGTAGAGAAACAATTATTGTCTAATCCACATTGTAGAGTATCTTTGTAAGAATATAAGAATACTTTTTTCTTCATCCTTTCTAATCACAATTACACACTTTTATCCTGTAGTTCAATATTTATTCATTTATGCATCCAACTAATATGTGTTGGAGCCATATGTATAAGGCATGGGGCTAAATTCTGGAGAAGAATCCAACATTAAGACCCTAAATTTTTACTCACATGGCTTACAGGTATAGATGCTAAATTTCTGGGGAAAACCATCCAAGTGCAAGTATCAGCCCCGGATCTCTCAGTGCTCTGGCCTCTTTGTGAAATTCAGATGATAAGAATAGTAAATCTTTTACAGGATGGGTAAGACTGAGAGACACATAGACAGGCACCAAGAACAGGGAAGTCAGACCATTAGCCTCGAGAATGACAGTCAGTGTGAGCCATTAGTGATCTGGAAATGGTTTGGGAACAGACTACACACGGCCCTGAATGCCAGGCCAAAGAATGTGGCATCTTCAAAGTTCTAAACTATACATGGCCCTGAATGCCAGGCCAAAGAATGTGGCATCTTCAAAGTTCTAGACTACACACGGCCCTGAATGCCAGGCTAAAGAATGTGGCTCTATTTATGAAGCGATGTGGCATCTTCAAAGTTCTTTGTATACTTGCAGGGCCCTATTTAAAAATTATCTACAAAAGTTCAGTATAAAAATAATGTAGAATCTCAGATGCTAAATCAAAACATAAAAAACATTAGGCAAATCCAACTGGGGTGAAATTCTCCAAAATATTCAGTCTGTATTCTTTAAAAGTCTCAAGGGAAAGACAAGGAATGGCTGGGGAAGTGTCTGTGACTGTTGAAAACTAAGGATTAATTCCAACAAAATGCAAGATGGGGTCTGGACTGGAGCCTGGAATATGTTAGCAGGACAACTAGAGAAATTCAAAGACAAGCTATGGTTTTAGTTCATTATATCTGCCAATGTTAATCTTGATAAACGTTTCAAGTTGGGCAACACGTCGCCATGGGAGGATCACTGAAGCTGAATGAAAGATCTAAGAATTGTCTGTATTAGTTTTGTAACTTGTCTGTGGGCACAAAATTATTTCAAAATATAGTTTTAAAGGTCAAGCAAAAAAGGATGAGGACTTGAAGCAGGCTAGTGTCTCTGACAGTGAGAGAAAAGAAGCAGAACTGATATGATCTAGAAGTTGACCGGGGTTGGTGGGGCCACAAAGGAGACCGGGGTGGGGTGGGAGGATCTGGCAAAACCCAGGGACTAAGAAATCTGTAGTCGTCAAGCTAAGGAAGGCCCCGGAGGATCACGGTTTGGAGGAGAAGGTGGAGGCTGGCTCACAAATGCTGAGTCACAGAGGCTAGTAGAATATTCCAGTCTTGATTTTCCGCTGGAAATGGACAAGGAAGACAAAACAATAGAGTTGAGTTCCACGTTTGGAAGTCAGTCAACATTAAAGAAGAAAGCTCAGTGTTATACAATCTGGAGTAAGCTGAGGCTCCTGAATACCAGTTTCCAGCGCTCTAGTGGAGGTGATTCCTGATGGTAAATCAAAAACACAGACAAGCGGGGGACACACTCATCTCATGTTTTGAGATTTCAAACAAAAAGAAAAAATTTAATAACTTACTCGATCTGTCCAGTTTTGATATGAAATCTCAGTGTCATGTAAAACAGTTGAACTGTGCTTTTTACCACTGTTTTTAAAGGTTAAAGCACTGACCCGAGAGCCCTAGCTCGCTGCAGAATGCTTCAGACCACGTAGAAGGGATGAGAACCCGAAAGGGGCGGTTTGGTTGTCATGACTCTCGGGAAAGTTGGTTCAGAAGCAGCACCGTTCTCGGTTTTCCTAGAAAAGAGACTCCACATCCGAGTTTCTGCGAGTGTTCTCTAGATGCCCGTGTGTGTGGAGCGGGCTCTGTCTGTCCAGCAGCATTAAGAAACACAGACACGAATCATTTAACAGAAGTCAGTATTCACTGACTGCTGAATGTCTCTGGCTGTGTTCATGAACGTTAATCTTAATATCAAATCTTCAAGATGCTATCATTCCCATTTTACAAATGAAGAAATTGAGTCTCATAAAAATTTAAAAATTTTCCCTAGACCTAATATAGTACTTTAGCCCTGACCCCACAAGCTTGAAATATGAGGTATGATCAGCAAATACATGAATCTTTAATATTTTTAAAAATGTATTGCAGAGAGAGGCACATTGCCATTAATCTTCCAAATCCCCCTCCTTGGTTTAGAAACCTGGCTCTTGCACTTTCTAAAGCGGTTCTGGGAGTTCTTTGCTCTTTTTAGTTACACTGCCATAGCTACCTTGATATCACCAGTCAATTCAAGATATTTATGTTCCACAGTCATTTGGACACAGGGGAGAAGCCAGGAGTCCCAGCTTGCCAGGTCTGGTGAATAAGGTAGATGGGAACACAAGGTAGTATTATTTTGAGCCTCCTTTCTGTGGGGTGATATTCCTCTGAAGCATTTCTTGTACTTTTGATTACGCATCATGAAGATGTTCACAAAAGAGGACCCTGGAGCTGCCTCAGAAAGTGGCACGAAGGAAGGCATGGGTGCATTTGAATGCAGAGGAGATGCTTTGCAGGGACTGAATGACAGTGTGTCTTTCATGGAACTCATTGGTAATGTAAACAATCACCTCTTAAACTTAGGCCACATTTAAGCCTCGTCATGTGTAAGCTAATATGTTAATAAAGCTTTTGTTTACAATCAGCACAGAAGAGTCTGTACTATAGGTGCGGTGCAACATACAAGGTGCGCCGTGGTCCATCGGGGTCACCTCAGATGTGTGTCGCTTCTTTGTTTCAGGGGCACTCAAAGTCCGCTCTGCTGTCAATTTTAACTTCGGCGAACCTGTACCAAGGCAGGCAGGGGCACCACTGGGTAAATCCCCGGCCCTTGTGAACATATTTTGGAAATGGAGCGGCCTGTGATCCACTTCTTGGGCTTTCCAGGGTAGTGATCTGGAGAGTAACCTCTCCGCGCTCCTCCCTCTACAGAGCCCTCCTCCTCCACTTCTGGGTGACTCGTAGGGTCCGGCTACGTTTCCATGGCCTTTGCTTCTGGGGCTTCGGTGAAGTCAATCTGAGCAGTCCCTTAAAATGTGAAATGGTAACTTAGGAAAGAGTCAGTAGTCAAGTTGTCTGGCAGTTTGTGTTTGAAAAACAATGAAAGCTAAAATACAGAATGGAAATGAGGTAGAAAGGGACCTAAAGAAGTTCTGTTACTGCCTAACTGGTTCCAGTTGCTGTCTCCGAAGTCCAGGATCTCTGCCCCTTTTAATTGATATTATTTACCCACAGGTTCTCTGTTTTTACCCGAGGTAGTTGGAATAGATTTCTGTTCACTGCTCCTGTAAAACCCCAGACAAATGCTCCTAAGTATTCTGCCTGATTAAGGGACTGTGCTCCTTTTAAGCTATCTCTACAATGTGCTCAGGCCCTAGGACAGAACTGGCTGAATTTAAGCTCTTAGAAGCAGGTTCTTCCTCTCCTCACCCCTCCCTGCCACGGGGGCCAAGTAGGGCATCAAATATCTAAGCGAGATCTGGCATCTGGGGACGCATGAAAACGGCTCTTATTTCCAACTTGACCGGGCACATAGGATTTGGTTTTCAAAAGATACAGTCTTTTTAAAAGACAAAGTAATGAATATACTTTCTGAGGCAGCATAGAAAGGAGTTTGGGGAACCATCCACTTTTAGATGTGACTGTCTCCTCTACCACATGATAGTTTTGTGGTCTAGAAAAAATTGTCTAATCTTTCTGTACTCCTTGCAAGGACAAAGTTTCATCTTACTTCATTGAAAAGTAGTCTCTGTTTCTCTTCTAACACAATGAAGGAGGGAAGGGTAGGGTCTGTCTCAGGGTTTGCAATACATAGGTCAATTGTAAGTGTCCCAAAGAACCTTCACATTTCAGGGTTGGCTGTAGAGAAGATGGAGCAGATTCAGAGCAAAAATGTCCCTTATCCTTTCTGCCATGCAAAAAAATGACTTGGGGAGAGGGTTTTTGTATATTAATATAACTCATCTCTGTCAGTTTTTCCATTTCAAGCGAACAGTGTAATTGAAATGACTACTTTTGGCTCTTCTACTATGGATTCAAACAAACTAAATGAAAATTAATTGAAGGAATAGAAATTACTTTGTGGTGTACTGCTGCTTATTCTGCTGTTGACTCCAATGGAAAGCTGGGATATATATTCAAACATTCTGATCATAACATTATCTATAAATGTGCTTACATGGGTATGTCTGCATCTGGGTCAGAAAATACACCTAGTAGCTAAGCAGGGTCAGGCCTGTTTAGTACTTGGATGGGAGAAAATACACCTAGTGTCTAGGGCAACACAGTAAAACAAAATATTATACTTAGTGGAGGGAAAATTGTTTCATTTGCATGAGACTCTTGATTTGTAAAACTGAGATGATTTGTTGAAGCTTTGATATCACATTTAGAGTTTATGAATATATCTAGGTTTATTAGGTATTCAGTGAGGGTTAACTCTTAAAATGCGGCACACAGCTATGTTTGTTAATGCTGTTAAATACATAAACACATCCACGAATGTAAAATAGATGCACACACATGCAAAGAACATACTCAGAAATCCAAACTCTTCCAAATCTCAGAAAATTATTCTAAGTCACTCAAGAGTTTCTGTGGCGGTGTTCCCTTCTGCAAACAACAGAACTCTTAGTGGCTGGGATGGAAATTCTCCGATACTCCGATGACTTTGGATTTATGACTTTGAGAAGCCAAACACAGTAGCAGAAATGCCCGCAAACTTTTTCTCCTTGTCTCCAGTCAGGATCAATGCTGCTGCTCATTCTGAGGGACCCTAGACCGTTCTTCTCATTTGGACGGTGCCTGTACAGCCCGCAAATCGACTCTGTATGAACAAATGAGAAAACAAATCAGCAACAGGCTTTACCTGTGTCGCTTCCTATCAGTCTCAGCCGGCACTGCCTTTGAGGAGGTATGTGACCCAGCAGGCAGATAACTAATCTGAGTCACGGCAGTTAACTTCACTTTTCCTCCAGATTTGCTCCTAGAAGAGTGGCATGGGTAATGGGATGAGTTTTCAAATCAAAAAGACTTAAATTGGAATCCCATGTGGACATCTCATGGGCTGAGTAATTGTAAATCGTACCACTTCTGAGCACTATTTTCCTCATTTGGAGTAATTTCTACCACAAAAGTTTTTTCTTACCAGTTTATATCATGTCTATGAAGTGCCTGATGTAAGGTCCAGCAAATAGTCACCGATGGATACCAGCTTATTTCCCATAAAATGCTATTAGCATTTCTTTCAATTCTGTGACACTGTGTTCGGTGACTTTAAAATCGAGAAATATTCTGATCTAACAAACCAAAGGCATAAAAACTTGATGCCATTAATAAGAAACACTAAATGAATTCATTTAATCAGATGTCATGTGCATATGCCTATTGAAACAGCATGAATTTTTCATCCATTAAAGTCATCTTCAACACAATAGAAAAATGCATTTAGCAAAAGTTATTTTTAGATTTCACCAAGAAGGGCATTTTACTAATAAGAGGATCTTTATTAACAAGCATACTTTTTATTTACACATCTGCTTTGTTTACCTGATATTCAAAGGAATCTAAAAGTTTCAAAGAAAATAGATTATAATTAAAACAAAGTTTTTGTCAAGCTGATTTTCTTCTCTGTATACTAGAGAGGATGACATTTATTTAAACGGGTTGTGATGATAATGAAATAATTCTAATAAAACTTTTAAGCAAAATTTAAACTAATTTGCAAGTTGTGAGCTCTTTATAGTACCAGTTAACAGTACCCAACCCAGGAACTTGCTAATTGTCCTTCCGAGTCATAATGACTATTTGCACTGTAAAATTTAAAGCACATGTATTTCACATTGTTCAGGTAAATTATAAATATCTCTAAAAGAGTAAAAAATAGTAAAAAATATTTCCATTATACCAGTGGGCATCTTCATATTTAAAAAAGTGAAAGTAAAGTTAAGTGATGAACAGAACCAGCTAGATTTATTTCTTAAAAGTACATCATTAGCTGGGGATTTAGTTCAGGTGGCACCGTGCCTAAATTGGAAGCACAAGGGCCTGAGTTCGATCCCTGGTACCACCGAAAACAAAGGTACATTGGGCCGGAGATTTAGCTCAGTGGTTCTGGCGCTTGCCTCGCAAGCGCAAGGTCCTGAGTTCCATCCCTGGTAACCACATACAATGCTGGGCGTGGTGAGTCACGCCCATCAGCAATTAACTGGGCGTGGTTGACGCCTGTAATCCCAGCACTTGGGAGGCAGAGACAGGAGGATTGCTGAGTTTGAGGCCTGCCTGGGCTACATAGTGAGCTCAGGGCCAGCCTGAACTACTAAGTGAGACCTTGTCTCAAAAAAAAAAAAAAAAGAAAAAAGTACGTCATTAGATGATGAATCAAATAATTTTGTTTTGCAGTATTTACCAGTAGCTGATGAATCAGATTATTTTGTTTTGCAGTATTTACATGCACAGTGTGTTGAACAGTCATTTCTTGAACAAAGCCCCAGATACCCAATGAAATGTGCTAACAAGATTCTTTCTGTTCTAAAGAAGTTAGACTTACACAAGTGTGCTTTCTTGATCTTGAAGTCATCAAGTTTCGATTCATTAAGTACAGACTTATATCTAAAGTCTAGCTGATTACATCACAGTCACATTTCTACATCTATTACAATTACTTGAAGCAATAATCATAAAAGAATTTTCCCCACCCAGGAATACTGGCACATCCCAGTTACTTCAAAGGGTAAGATCAGGAGATCTAAGTTAAAGGCCAACCTGTACAACTTAGCAAGACCCTGGTTCAAAATAAAATGAAAAGAGGACTGAAGCTCAGTAGTAGAGCTCTTGCCTGGCATCTGCAAGGCCTGGATTCAATCCCTAGTAACACACACACACACACACACACACACACACACACGCAATTGATCCTTTGAGCTTTGGTTGTAAATATGATTGTTGTATTTATTTAGTTGTAAATATGAATACTGTGTTTTTTTGCATCAGACATACATGCTCAATTCTGCACGTTACTTTAGGAGTTGGCCAACTATCTGTTAAAGTTAAACACTTTTTGTACAGAAGAAGCATTTGTGGGCTACTGAGTTTGGCAAGTGCAAATGCTAAGTTCTAGTGATATCACACCCATCTTTTCATACTGTGTGACAAGTACGGTGAACTGACAAGAGTAGGTTCTCAGCAAATAAACAACACCCCATGTAACATAGGCAACCTGCGAAGCTCTGCAGAGACTGTTAGCACTGTCACCTTACTCTGGGGTCTTAGAGTTAACAGAGTTACACAAAGTGACTGATTTATAGCAGAGAAAAAAATGGTGCCTGGGATGTCAGAGCCTCCAGAGAGCCTGGCTTTTACTTTGTTGAGCTGACTTATGTACAGATCTGGATTCATTCACAGGTAACATCCTCATTTTCTGGGCAATGATATCACAGCTGTTTTCTGCAAACCACAGAGGAGTAGACAGCCCCTTTCACTCACTAAGACTGCCTGACGGTCTCTGCAAAGGGTGTGGGGAGAGGCACTCACTTACCCACCATATTGGGGCAGGAATATTTTCTGTGAAAACAGTTAACCACGTAGGTTATCACAGCTATTAATTGCTTGTGTCTACCAATAGCAGCCAGTCCTAGAGCGCTGGATGGATTTGCTGTTTCCTCTACCCCAGTGGTATTGCAAGGAAACTGCAGTCTGCAGAGAAGATGTAGACAGGCTCTTGTTTGCAAATTTCTACTGTGCACAGATGTGAATGTGAGGATAAAATATAAGACAAAGACATCTCTGGGGCGTAGAAGTGAAGCTTCCCAATAGTCTGCAACCATGGAGGCATCTCGTCTTATTCTTTACCTTTCCCCTCATTTCTATAATCTTATATTTTAACTCAAGAAATTCCTTTGGCTGTCAGAAATTATAGTGACAAACCAAGAAAATAGGAGTTGATACAAAAAAAGAAGGCAATGTATCCTCATTCTTTGAGGTGCAGGCGTCTTTCTGCTATGAGTAAAAATAGGTTTTTCATATTCCCCCAAGCGACGTAAGAAAAATATCCAATATCCTAGTTAATGGAGACTCATTGACAATTTATGTATTCCAATGTTAACATCATGGACAATCCTTGCCTCATTATTTATTAATCTGTTACTTATATATTTACAAATGGAGTCACTTAGTTCCTCTAGGTATCTACCCGCCCATTTAAAAATTCACTTAAAATTTTAAAAATTCATACAGAAATTCAACAGGGTTGGATATGTTTAGCTTTCCCGGTCCTTGCGCCCCCGTCTCTTCCAGTGCTCTCACCAGCCTCGCCCCAGAATGGCATCAACTTAAGTAAGGAGGAAAACATGGCTCCATGTCTTAGCAGCTGTCATTTTCCCTTTTACCAAAGATGCAATTTAACAACTGAAAGTGAAAACTGAGAAGAATGAACATTTCTGTCACTCAAGACTATAAAAACATAACAAAATAGGCAGCTGCCTTCAGCTCACACAGTAAGAGGCAGCAGGAAGATTGTTGGAAAAAATAAAACATATATCCCTACAACCACTTGGATTGCTACGACTCCAGTGTGATCACATGTCTTTCCCTCCACACACTCACGTACGCAGTCTCGTGTGGATTAAATCCACAGTGTCACTGCATACAGCTGTATTTGGTAGCCCAGCCCACGGGATCTAGAGAGTTAATTTTACTCTCTTTCGTTTGACAATGGGGGAAAGTCTGACTAAATGTAGAGTAAGTAAGCAATCCAGACTGTGGTAGAAATCAAATCACTATTGAAAACCATGACAGCTCTGAAGCCTCCCGAGCTGTATTAACACCACAGTCCTGTAGGGACAGACTACGGATGACCTTGACGTGTGAGACTATACACAGCTTGTGTCCACAGGGGGCTCCCTCGGGCTGCCAGCCTTTCCTCATTAGCGTCCTTGACAAAGTACACTGGTGATATAACCCCAGCCAGGCTCTTGGTCTGTCTATGAAGATGGAAAGAGATTCCATCAGTAGAGCTCATCACACCACTCAGTACCTGCGCAAGTTCCAGAAGATCACTGAAGAGCAAGTTCTGAATTTCAAAGATGTGCATTCTGAGCCTGTAATTACAGAGCTGACGGCGAAATCACAGAAGGTTCCTGGAGAGCATGAAGGAATTTAAGTAAGAAGGTATGCTTCTGGTTATAAGACAAAGTTGACTCCAGCTGTGATCTAAACTTTGAAGATTTAAAAAAAGAAAGACATGTTATGAAAGCATAGGCTCCTGACTTCTCATTCGGCATGGCCAGAGAAACAAATCCAAAAGATATGACTATTCAAAGCTATTTAGAGAGAACACATCACTCATAGAAGATTTATTTAACTTTTTATCTGTTGTACTGGAAACGTAGTAAGCACTAGACACTATTAAGTTTCAAGTATGTAGAGAAAAATATCAAAGTCTAGACTTTTTGAGTCTGCAGGGCCTAATCTGAAAACCAAATTAATAACTATAAAAATCACAGCCTAAAATTCACCAATCTTGTTGAAAACTTGAAAAATCATATTTTCCAGTGACTAACTCTATAAACTTTACTATTTCTGTAAGAATAGGAGACACTAGAGTAAATAATTTTGGGAAAAGATTGTATAATGAGCATAGATTACAATACCTGAGTTTTGATATTATATAAGAAAAAAAGATTATATCCTAAAAAGGTACTACATCCTAAACCTATTTATGATACTGTCTTAACCTATTTATCAAATCTTTTAAGATTTTTGGCTCTCAGTTTTTTCAAACATTAAAGTAGTCTAAAATATTTCTAATATACATAATACTGTGAAATGACATCGGATGTCTTAATGAGAGAGTATCATAAAGCATTTTCTACCACACATAATTTAATCTTTTTGATTATTCAAAAGGTCAGCTATCATTATAACATTAACATAGTAAATTTACTCGGTGTTTTTTGGTTCATTTCTCTTGTCACTGTATCGTAACATCGAAGAACTGGGCCAGTTAGTTGATACATTCACAGAAAACGTATTTACTTTAGGATGTGCCCAATGTAATAAAAGAACCTAAAGAACAGAATTATGCGAAAAGGCCACTCCCACCTGAGGGCACAGCCTGATAATCAGTCCTAGGAAGATTTCCAGTGACCAAAACCAACCGAAACTCACACTCTACTGACTTAGTCTACATAGGTCGGCCCTTCTGGGAGAGAGAAGAGAATAGAAAATGTTGAGGAGGATGGGTAGGGTCATCCGAAGAAGAGCTACCATTGTTCATCTCTTTTCCCCTTTAGTATTTACTCGTATCCTTTATCCAGATAAAAACTTTGTACACTTAATACAGCGGTGACATAACATTTCATCAATTAATGCTTCAGAAGAGAAAGCTGTGAATTAGTTTGTCTCTCACTGAAACTATCATTTGTGTCTATCATCATACGAAGGAACCCCGCTATACAGATCAAGGAACCAGCGCAGAAGTTTCCCTGGCTGCTAGGTGTACTGTGTATTTTATGACTAAAGAAGCAACTTGAGGAGTCTCATGCTCCCATCAGAGACAGTTTTATACCAACACTGGCCAGAGCTCCAACTCCAGCCTGAGTTCCACAAGCCCCTACTCCTACGTGGTGACTGCTGGGTCTCCGAGGACCACCCTAAGTTCACAGCTGGTGCCTAATCGACCCTAGAAGTCCCAAGTCCTTTCTTACCAGGTCACAGCTGTCCTAGTAAATGGTGTCAGGAAGTGGCTTTGGAGTTCACTGCATAGCTGTTTGTCAGAGAGACCTCACCTCTCCCCTTCACTAAAGGACCTAGAGTCCAGCACTGACTTGAATTTGGAAACTGGATAGGAGCCTGTACATCTCTCATAAAGTAATCCTAATTAGTTTTCTTCCCAGCCAACCTAATTTTTTTTCTGTCTGTATATTTCTAAAAAGGCTTTACTAGGCAGTCCCTCTATTTCATTTCTAAGGAGCCACTGCCAGTGATTCCTGCAGGTCAAAATCCTGTAATTACCATTTTAAGCATGATTTCATTACAGTAATTGCATCACCACCTGTTCTCTGTAACTCCGCAAGACATTATTCCCATTGAGATGAGAAACCCAACTGCACTAAACTATTCCTGAGTTACATCTCTTCTACCAAGAGCCGACGACCCAGCGGTCCTCGAGGATGGTGCTGTCCTCCTCGCCACCACTTCGTTGCGGGAAGCCCCGCCGTGATTTCCCAAAGTGTGGGAATGGGGCGGGCTGAGCACAGGACGTCGTGGTTTTAGTCCCACATTCCCGTTTCTGGAGCGTCTGACTTCCGCCTCTTCAGAATGACCAGAAGGGGCGCTAGCGTTTTCATCTTGCATAAGAGCCGCAAGCCACCTCGGGGTGTGCGTTTAGATCAGCCAGGCCAAGAGACCACACACCTCTGAGGAGTCATTAAGCCAACATTAAACTCAGGATCGCAAGTGAGTTGCCCTCAGTGTAATGAATTCAGCCTTGTGTGAATCTAATTCATCTCCCTTTTTCAAGGAGCTCAACGCAATACATACTTTCAGGCTCCTAAGAATAGAGAATCTCATAATTATTCTTTTTGTAAGTATGCTCCTAAGAGCTGTGGTGTCTCCACGGTAGAATGCTTGCCTACCTAGCATATGTGAGGCCTTGGATTGTATCCCCAGTACTGAAGAAATTAAAAAAAAAAAACTAAAAATGTGTTTCTTTTTTCAGTTAACTTTTCTTTTAATATATATACAGAGATGCATTACAACTGTATGAGTTGTTTAAAGAACTCTAATTCATCCTTTCTCCAGATTTAACAACCATTAATCTTTTAACTTATTATTTTCTGTCTCTTTATGCATGTATTCACATGCAAATTATATTTTTAAATGACTTATTATTTGAGAGGACATTAGAGACATCATACACCTTTAACCCAAATACCTCAATATGCGTTTTCTATCTACAAGAACATTCTCTTACCTTACCACCAGGAGATTACCAAAATCAAAATATCCATTTGGGTATAATACTGTAGTGTCATTCAATGTCCATATTCAAAATTTAGTACTTGTTCCAACAATGTCTTCTATCTCTGTTTTTCCTAGATTATACACCATATTTATTTATAAGTACTTTTAAAATTATTATTCTCTTAGTTACCTTTAATTTGGGGTTCACTTTCTTAAAATGTTAAGTGCACAGGACAGTATTGTTAACTAAGGCAAAACGTTTAGTAGCAGATCTCTAGAACCTTTGTATTTGGTATAATTAAAGTTGTAAAACTGCTGAATAACAACTTAGCATTTCTCCTTTCCTTCAACCCCTGGAAACCCCCTTTCTAAGCTTTGTTTGTATGAATTTGACTACGGTACATATGTCATGGAGTAGAATTGTACAGTATTTATCTCTCTGACTTATTTCACTTAGCAAAATGTTTTTCAGATTCACTCATGTTGCTCTACATGGCAAGATTTTATTCTTTTCTAAGGCCGAATAATACTCCATTGCATACATATCTCACGATTTCTTTATAGATTCATCTATTGTAGACATTCAGCTTGCTGCCATATCATTACTCTTGAATAATTTTGCAGGTATCTGCTTGAGATTTGAATTTTAATCCATTTGATATATTTCCAGAAGTGTAACTGACAGGCCATATGGTAGTTCTGCTTTTAATTTTTTTTTTTTTTTTTTTGCTTTTTTGGAGACAGGGTCTCGCTTTGTAGTTCAGGCTGGCCCTGAGCTCACTATGGTGCCCAGGCAAGCCACCGTGAACTCAGCAATCCTCCTGTGTCTGCCTCCCGAGTGCTGGGATTACAGGCGTGAGCCACCACGCCCAGCATTATATGTGGTTACCGGGGATTGAACTCAGGTCCTTGCGCTTGCAAGGCAGGCGCCGGAACCACTGAGCTAACCCTCCGGCCCTCTGCTTTTAATTTTTGAGGAACTTCAACACGTTTTTCATAGTGACCATATCATTTTACATTCCCACCAACAGTGGACAAGGTCCTAATTTCTACAACAATATTTATCTTTACAAACTACTAATAGTCATTCTCACAGAATAGGGTGCTATTTCATTCTGGTTTTAATTTGCATTTCCCTGATGATTTTCATGTTGGGCATTATTTTATGTACTAGTTAGGTAATTGAGTTAGGTACTGAGTTCTAGAAGTTGCTTATATATTTTGATATCGACCTCTGGAAATACATGGTTTGCAAACATTCTCTCCCAATCTGTGAGTTAAATTCCACTCTGTTGATTTTTTTCCTTAGGGTACAGAAGAGCTTCAAGTTGATGTAGTCCTACTCATCTTTTTATTTTTCTTGCTTATGTTTCTCATATCACGACCCAGAAATTATTGCCCAGGCAAATGTCAGCAGACTTTTTCTCCTATGCTTTTTGGGAGATTAATAGTTTGAGGTGTTACATGTAAGTGTGTAATCCTTTTTGAGGGCTCTTTGCTATTTGTTACATAACAATAAATTAGGCTCACATTTCATGCTTTTGCAGGTAGGTAAGCGGTTTTTCCAAGTCTGGCTGTCTTTCTCTGTGAACTCTCGGTACCGTTATCAAAGATCAACTGGCTGTATGTGCATGGGCTTACTCCTGGGCTCCCTTCTGTCTAATTGGTCTATATGCCTGCTTTTAATACGAGTAAATACTATCTTAATTACAGTAATTTTGTAAGATAACTTGAGATCAGCAAATGTGATTCTTCTGGCTTTGTTCTTGCCCAGGATTGCATCAACCACTCAGGATCTTTTATGGTTTTATGTGACTTTAGATTTTATTTCTATTTCTACATAAAATACATTTGGAATTTTGATTAGAGTTATATTGAATCTGTGGATTGCTTTGAGTAATATGAACATTTAACAGTTTGAAGTCTTCTAATCCTAATATGGGACATCTTTACATTATGATTCTAATTTCTTTCATTTATGTTGTTTAATTTCCTTCATTTGTGTTACGGTTTTTAATGTACAGCTCTTGATTCACCTCCTGGTTTGAGCTTAATCCTAAATGTTTTGTTACTTTCAGCACTACTGTGAGATTCTTTTTCGAAATTTTTTTTCAGATAGTTTACTATTAGCATACAGAAACACAACTGATTTTTATATGCTGAATTTTAATTCCACAACTTCACTGAATGAGTTTGTTATTTCTAACAGATTAGAATTTTTTTTTCTGGACTGTTTAGGGCTTTCTACATACAAGATTATATCATCTGAAACAATCATTTAATTTTTCTTCCTTCTTTTCCTATGGGGAAACTTCTTATTTCTTTCCTTGACTTACTGTAACAGTGAGGACATCCAGTAGTATAAATAGGTGTCCTCATCTTCTTCCTGCTCATAATGGACAACCCTTCAGCCTTCCTCATTTATTATGATGTCTTTGTGTATACGACCTTTATTATGCTCAGATAAATTCTTGCTGTACCTGGTTGTTGAAGGTTTTTATAGCATGACTTGTGTTAAATTTAGTCAAATGATTTCCATGCATCAGTAGAGAGGATTATGTGATTTTTATGTTTCATTTTCAGTGTGTTATATTACATTAATTTATGTTAAACCATCCTTGCATCACAGAAATAAATCCTACTTAGTCATGGTGTGTGATCCTTTAAAAGTGTTGTTGAATTTCATTCACCAGTATTTTGGAGGATCTTTGCAATCATGTTTATTCAGATATTGACATACTTTCTTAAAGACGGTGACAATTATCTTTACCTATTTTTGATATGAGAATATTCTGAGTCATTATACAGTAACAAATGGGGTGATTTAGAGGAAATAAGTGAACCCCTAAACCACACAGCCTACCATGCAGAATCCTCAAGAAGCAGAACATCCGAGAAGACTAAGCAGGAATAAGGAAACCGAATTGAAATTTTCAGGACCAAGCTTCCTCACTAATGAATTCATTCAAACGTTTTATGGGGGAGCAGCACCAGTCTCCCTTAAACTCTTTCCAAAATAAAGATGAAGAGCAAGAGACGTGTGCTCATTCGTCTTACGTCACGTAGTCGCACGGTACATAGGTAACTTTTGGGAGCAGTTCTGGGCAAAGTGAGGCTCTGATTCTCTCCTCGAACGGCAGGAAATCCGGCAGAGGTGAATGAGCCAGGGGCAACTGTCCTTGAAAGACGGACAGCAGAGGAGGCCTTTCCTCGTAGCTTCCAAGGAGGCCAGAGCGGCCTGGCCTGCTGCCTTCCTCCTCAGCGGCTCAGAGAAATTCACAAGGAAGAGTGTCTTGGCCTTTCCCTTACCCGGCGCCGGGTCTCGGAGTCCCGCGCCTCCTGGCCCATTTCCCAGCTCTACCATGTCGCGTATCTGATAACATGGAACGACTCTCTTTCGCACCACCAGAATTCGAGCTCGGCTGGGGGACGCAGCAAGCCCGCGGTGGCTTCCACCGGGAGGGGGCCCGGGGTACAGCGCCGCCGGCTTCCTCCCCCTCGCCCCCGGGGCCCCCTGTGTCGGAACCAGGTTCGGGGCGGCCGGCGAGAGGATCCCGCCTGGCCTGGAGGTGAAGGCGGCTGCGGGAGGGGACAAAACAGCTTCGGCGCAGGAAGCGGCGGTCAGTTGACGGCGCCGGCGCCCGACTCCGGGAAACCGCCGGGCAGGACTTGGAGAGGCGGAGCCGCAGACTCAGAAGTCAGCAGAGAACAGCGCGGGAAATAGCGCCTGTGCGACCGCCGTGAGGGTGGACGGAGCCACTTTGCGGCGGACCCAAGTTCCGGGGTGAGCCCGAGGGTGACCGGCTTGCCTGCGGAGGACAGGAGCCCGACTCGGCCCGTCAGGCCGTGCACGGAGCGCGCGTCCCGGACGGACACCCGGGTCTGTCCGGAGGAGAAGGAGGCGCTGGACGGCGAGACGGCGGCGCCCCAGTTCGGGGCGGAAGGACCGTGTCCCCCGAGGGCCCGGCCTGTCCCTGCCTGCCGGGAGCGCGTCCCACGACGGCCGGTGGTTCCTCCGCTGCGCGCCTGCGGGGCGGGTCCAGCCTGACTTGTTCTCGATCCAGCTCGCGCAGTAAATATTAAGTAAACGAGTGAACCCGTGAATGAAGAAGGCGACCTCTTGAACTAGCAGAGAGAGTGACATCTGATCCGCTTCAATGGCCAAGTAAGCTTTACACGGCCACGTCTTGCCCAGAGTGTGCAGAGGGCTCTTTCGAAGACAGAACGTACCTTGAAATAATCCAGTCCAGAAAATTAAAAATCCGCTGCAGCAGATGAAGGTTCTGACTGAAACGGTCGTCTCATCTCACTGTCTCTGAGGACCGGCGGCAAATCCCTGGCCACAAGCCTCTTTATTTCTGAACAGATTCTTCTGTTGTGTTTCCAAGGAAGCAAAAGCTTCTCGATTATGTTTTCCTCTGTTCAGAAGGAACATCTCGTGTACATCTCATATCACTGTTTACATGACAAACATTCAGTCGCTTGTGAACAATTAGAATTAGCTACAATAGGACTCAATTGACGACCGGCTATATCTGCTAATGGATGCAAAATGTTCACCTCTTAAAAATAAAAATAAATATGATACAGAAAGAAAATAAAAGAGCATGTATAAAGGGGGGAGGAGGGGGGAGTGGGTAGGGATATGGGTAAAAATGAGAATTAACTTGTGGCATATACTGGTACAAATTTCTCAATGTCATATGTGATTTTGAGATGTATATAAATTGTACCAATAAAGAATTCAATTAAAAAATGGTGAAAAAAAAATAGTCTTTTAGTGGGATAAAATCAGCTTTGCGTAAGTCTCAAATTATTCAACCTCTATTCTCAAAGAAATTTAAAATAATAATAAAGGAAAAGCCAATATTATGTGTGATTGTGAGATGTGTATAAATTGTACCAATAAAGAATTCAATTTAAATTAAAAAAAAGAAAGGAAAAGAACATGGATATACACACAAAAAGTTCACTGAGTTGAAAACATGTTTTGCTGGTCATTTTAGACGTACACTAGTTGAGCCGTACCGTATTTAATGGGGAGGTTTTCTGAATCAGTGTACCCAGGCTGGCAAAACACTACACAAGTCCTTTGAAAAGGGGAAACACAGACAACAGACATATTGGAAATTATTTGATTCTGTTAATAATAAGGAGACTAGAATTATAATAATAAGATAATACTTTAGCTATTAACTGAGGTTTAACAACAATTAAAAAGCAGTTGCTGACATGCACAGCAACACGGTAAAACATGGGATTTCGGACCCTTCTGGGTGGCAGAGAGATTGCAGTCTGATGTAGGCACCAAGAGCTTGAAGTCCCGATTGGCCCTTCCAGGCTCACTTCGAAAAATTTACCTTAAGCGATGATTTGAAATGCCAGCGATGCAGTTGGAAGCAGGTATTTGTCACACACTCCCCTTAATTAAACGCTTACGCCCCTTGTCTGATCATCTCCCCTGAACCTCTCGCCACTCTACTCACACCCTGCTCATCTCAGCTCAGAGGATCCTTCATTTCTTATTCTCTGCTGCTCTCTCTCCATCCGCCTTAGGTATAAACGATATACCACTAGTTTAGACAAGAAGATAAACCGACCTTGGTAACTTCTCTGAAATTACTTCAATCCTCTTAACCTAGAGCAAGTACTCTAATCACCTCAAATCCCGCTGCTACGGAGCCTTTCTAGGCGCATACTAGTGTATTAGAGTAAAATGAAAAAGCTGATGGAAAATTGGACAAAGAATCTAGGAGTAAAACCGGCCAGGGGACGGTCAGTTCCAAAAACGGAAGGAGAAGGCAACACGGTTTTGCCACGAGCATATGAAGCGTCAGCAGTGACGTCTTCCCTGGGACTGCCACCCTCAGAATGACTTTCTTGGCTGAATATGTGAGCGCTGCCTTGGGATCCTCTGACTCTACAAAAATTTAACAAGATGGTACAAGTTGGATGGAAGCTGGATGTTGAGCTTTGGGTTTTAACAAGAAGGAAGACCAGTGCTCTGTAGCAATCCAAGGAAAAAGAAAAATATGTTTCTACCGTCAGAAACTCAAGGAAGAGGAAGTACTCACAGAAGTAGGGGTGGGGCTGTGAGAGTTTGGCCTTCACCTACATGGACCCACATCCAGGATTTGCTAGATGCAGGAGAATCATCTCGTGTTGTGAGGGACTTCAGGAGCACTCCTGACTCACGCAGCCCAGAAATCTGAGCTCCAGTCACAGACCCTGAGACAACAACTTTGCCTTTCCACAGCCAGACAGAAGACCATACAAAGACAGACAAAGGCAAAGAGAATGGGTCTGAGTCCAATCAATAGGAAACGTTCTGGTTCCAGGTATGTACAGTGTGGCTTCTAGGGAAAGACCCGAGAGACTCCGAGTAGACATGCTCCCTTGGTTTCCAGGGATTCTGTCCGCCTGAGAAGTAAAGCAGCCGCAGGACTTGTGAGAATGCTTTAAAGCCCTAACCCTGAAGGAAGGGTCCCAGTTATCTAGATCTAAGGAGGTCCGGTGTATTTTTATTTGTCCTGAGTATAGAAAAAGGTGCAGAAATATATTTGCCTATAGGTAGTATGTTTTTCTTTTCCTCCTTATGAAAATATGATAATGTATTGGTATATCAATCAGTCAATATGTAGTCAATGGCCTTGTTTACAGTTCTTGAGGGTTTCGTTGGATATTTCTCCTGTAAAAAGGAGATGATTATCATTTTGTTTGCCTGTAAGTACCATACCAATCTGATGACAAAAGACAAGAGATTATTTCTCACAGCCCTTCTACCAGAAAGATAAAAAGCTGGGCTGGAATACGGGAGACATGCTTAATATCATTAGTCTGTTATAAACAAGTTTTTATCTTGGGAACATTATTTTTAAGAGGGAATCAAGGCCACGTGTTATTCTGGGCTGTGAGGACGCCATCTGCTCCCAGCACAGCCAGTGAAAACATTGACATTCACATCGAGAGATTACAGTGAGAAGGATTTGATACTTGTCCCTTTGATATAGAGGTGTATCCCAGTGCCCCCAATAAATGTGTTAAATTGCTACACTGGGATGTTTGCCAATTCCCAGATAGCTCAGATGTGTACGATGCTCCACGGGCCACAAATTTCTGCTGCTTCTGTTACAATTTCCTCCCATGAGTAGAGTTATAGCATAATATAGGTTTAAGTAAGCATGGTTCTTTTGCCATTTATTGATGAGGCACTGACATATAGGAAACGCACAGTGGCTCAGAGAACCAGCAGTTAGGCGTTTTCCTCTGATAATAAGTCTCTTAGCTTATTTCCTGATAATCGCCGATCACACCCAGCCATTTTTGCACTAACCACAGTGACCACTGTATCCTCGAACCTAATTTCATATTTAATGTTGCTGGAGAGACAAAGCCTTTTCTGATGGCCCGTCTTTCCTTCCTCACGCAGCTTTGCAAGTGAAGTTTTAACTCAGGGCTGGATCTCCAAGGCCCATCCTGTTTCCTCGCTTGGAGAATTCGTTTATGGTTGGATTTGCCGGCTCGGCACGGCGGTCACCTAGTCGCTGTAGGGGCTTGTGAAATGTAATCAGGGAGTAATGTGTGTGTCAGCGCTGTGAGGTCCCTGGAGCCAGGTGCTACATAAATACAAAGTATTAGAATATTTTGACCCGTGGGGGAAGATGCTGCTTTGATATATCTTCATCACGCTGTATTGTGACAGGCCTCTGCAAAAAGCATAAGACGATCAGCAGCTGGGTTTATCTCACTGTGTAAACCTCAGTGGGAGGGAGACAGTCATTTCTGAATTGCAAGCTGATATGGCTTCTGTGGAAGACAGGATTTACACCACCTTTTATTAATTTCCCTTTTCACAACTGCAGATATGCAGCCCAACTGTTTCTCTTCATTAAACCGATCCTGATATGGTTCCAGATACTATAAACTCTATTGTGCACCTTTCCCAAATAAATGAACATTTCGGAAGAATAAAATGGTAGCCAGGTCTTTCTATAGATTAGTTCAAAAGATGATTCTTGACTCTGTTCACTCTGAGTCCTGGGATGTCACAGTGTAACAGAAATGACACAGCAAAGCCTCGCCTCTGAGCCGTCTAGCCCAGTATTCTACCCCTGGCCCCCATAACAGCCAGGCGACAGGGATCTGGAGGCAGCTCGGGCCAGTGCTGCAACGGTAATAACAAGACACCACAATGCTCCCTGCTACGAATGAAATGCAGATGAGCCTGGCCCACAGCAGAATCATTTTATGTATCCATCTTATTTAAGCCATGTGAGTTTTTAAAGGGGAAAAAGCACAGCTTCTTTAGTAGAGACACAGGAAACCTACCAGCCTAAGCTTGTTTAGCACAATGACTAGTAGCAACGAAGACCGCTTTGAAGCCCATGGTTGCCTTCACCAGACACCCACGTTGGCAGCGAAAGATGGCGGAAGCAAACACCACTGTGTTCACAGCTTTTCATAATCACCCGGTTGGAGGCAGATTTGGATCCAAGGCAACTGGTCAACATTACAATCTTTCGGACTCAGGAGGAGATGGAAGTAAGGTCCATGCCACGCCGCCACGCTTCTGCACTACTTTTGCCTTTCGCACACATGACTGCTCTCGCACACCTGCTCGGCGAGCACACCTTCCATCTGGACCCCAGAATGCAAGTCAAGTCTTATCTTAAAGCAGCCAGCTCATAGCATAGTTATGAGCTACGCTAATTCAAGGGCAAGTGTGTGCACTTGATATTGATAACTGTGCATTTTCCAGGATAAGGTAGAAATATTAGTACCGACATAGAGAACTCATAATAATACATTTTGGTAGCAGGCTATGAAATTTATCATAGTAGGTAGTGATTTTTTTTCTTGAAACACACATAGAAATGTGTCTTCCAAGAACCCCCTTAATTAAAATGTTAGCTCCCACCAAATAAAAAGTTTTGAGTTGAAAATCTAATTGTCTACATCTCTTTAAAAGAATAGTTTATAATGAATGATTCCAGGAGTAGAATACTGAATAGCTGTGTTTCTCAGAACATTGCCTTCCTAAAAGTTCAATGTTCTTCCTCCAATCCAAAACCTAACATACCAAACTTGGGGAAATTAAATGGAAAAGAAGATGACTGGGTGTTTCTTTTTTATTTGAACCACCTTATTTATTCAGATCACTTTGAGATAGCTTTGGCTTTATGCAGAATGGAGTTTATTTGTAGTCCACATGGATCCTAGTTCCTGGGCTGCAAACGGTTTGCACTTAAGGTGTCAGTAATTGCTATTTGCTGTGCAGTTTAGTAGGTAATGATTGCCAAAGAAGGTAGCATAGGTGAAACAGAAGAGATCGAGCATTTAATTATAGAAAGTGTAAATCATCAAATGTTGGAATTATACTCATGTGTTCATTATACTCTAAGAAACTAGGTGTGAGCTGGGGGCATAGCTCAAGTGGTACCACACCTACCTTGGAAGCACAAGGGCCTGAGTTCAATCCCTGGTACTGCAAGCAAGAAGAAAAAAAAATTTGTGTGAAGAAAGGGTACTTACTTGGATAATTAAAATAGGCCCATGGAAATGTCTTTAATTTTAAAGAGTGTTAAATTATATGAAGATTGTCTTTTTCAGAGTCATATCATGTGCTAATAACCCAGCTAGGACCAGGAGCTAGTCTTTTAGGTACTAGACTATGTCATTGGGTTTATCTGTGAAATTCATGTTCACTAAATATCATTTGAATAAATGAATGACACACAATGCCTTCTAAAATATTTTTTTTTGGTCTTTAGAAAATAAAATCTCACTTTCCTAAATAATAAGCACGAAGTATCACCTACACTAAAGATTAGTTAAAATGGATAGATAAAAGACAGATGATAGATAGATAGAAGAAAGATTGATTCCCCCAAACCCTGAATTTGATAACTATACTCTTGACTTTTTCTGCTGGAATATTTGTGTATCTTTTTGAAAATGTCTTTGTGTTCAGAACCAAGTCTTCCAGGTAGCAATAATACATAAGTAGCCAAAAGTTTGTGTGAAGTGTTTTCAATTATCCAATCTCAGTTTCCCCCTGATAATTAGTTTAAAAGGGAAAAACTGCATGGATCTCTCTCTCTTCCTTGTGGGTGTTCCTGAAGCCTCTACTCATCTGATAACTTAGGGAAGGAAATTACATACCACGGAAGAAACAGTCACCCCAGTCTCTCACGTATTCATGTCACTGTGCAGTAAAAGAATAGGAATAGACAGCGCCTTTCATTCCCTGCTTACCTTCCTTCCTTCTTTTCCTTTAAAAGCAGATGATATTTTTTAAAGCACATTAAAACTATAACTATTAATCCTGAAGCCCACGTTCGATTGACTTAGAATTCCTACAATTAGGGGAGGGCAAACGTTACCGGATTACAAAGTCAATTTTTATATCTAGGATTTTGAAATTCAAGTCAGGGTTATTAACTTAAAAGATAAAGTTTTTCTAGTTCAAGAGCCACGGTTTTGAAAGAATAAAGCGTTTACTGAAGTGGCAGCATTGATAAAAATAAGAGCATTAACTTTATACTATATACAATAAGATTAGAGAGAATGCCTGGTTGTGGAGATGCCATTTTTCATTCTTAGGAAAGAATAAATTTCAACCAACTGGGCCGAGGAAAGGACCGAGAAGAGTGGGAACCCAGCGGTGGCTCCCCAGCCCGTCGGGCGTTCCCGGGGTGCCCAGCGCGTGCACAGGGGGCTCCGGGAGACAGAGCGGGAGGGATAAAAACGGGGGGAAGGGGGGCGGGAAAGAGGGAGCGCGGCAGGGCAGGTCTGAGCGCCCCGAGTTACTGCATCTGCGCTTAGTTCCTCTAAGTGTCCTCAGTTCCAAGACGGTCTCAGGAGACGCAGAGGTAGATTCGCGGCTGCAGAGAAGAAGAAAAAAGGCTCTGAAGTTTGAAATATCTGCGTGTGAATTCTGCACTGAGTGAGAACCATAGTGAGGGAATTAAGAGATAATTTAAGCACCACTGTAGAAAATAAAATTTGCACGTTCAAGTTTATTGCCTGCCAACTGTATGCCTGCTGCAAGCAGAAGGTGAACAGGGCCGCGCCTTGGAAGCCCAGAGGGCCACCAGCTCCATCTCATGGGCATCTTTTCCGGCGGCGTTTCCTACCCTGGCCGCTTGAGACAGTTCGGACCATGTGGGATTTTGCTGCAAAGAACCCGTTCTGTGCACTGTCGAGTTTCGAGTGTCCCTTGAGGTGGGGCCGAGGCATAACGAGAGCCTCTGCTCAGGGGATCCCCAGGCGCAGGAGTCAGCGCAGCCCAGTTTTCACACGGCAGATGCCGCTAATTTCTCATTCATAAACACGAAGTCAAAGCCAAGGCAAGTAAACTGACTTTTATTCTGCCTCATCGTAAATGGAGAAAAGAGCCAGGGTTATAGCTGGATAGACCGCTCCGAAGCTAGGCTTTCTCCCCACGGAGCGGGAAGTGTCTCCGAGGCCAGCACTGAGCCTGGCACACGGGGGCAGTTTGCGGTTGTCCAGGAAGGAACGTACGAGTGAATGAAGGGTGGGGAAGGGGATGTTGTAGATTGTGGGGTCACGCTGTGCTGCCGGACGCCTCAGGACCAAGGTGGGCCGTGAGCCCAGCCTCAGGGTGACAGCAGAGACTCTCCCAGGGCCTGCTTAGGCCTTTCAGTGCTGCCGACGACCACCAGTACACCTCGGAAGTCACAGGCGGCGTCCCGGAACGCTACTGGTCACGTCTGTGCTCAGTACGGGCAGGTCCTCCCTGAAGACAGTGAGGCGGTGGAAGATTTTGTGTTTCGCAGGCCTGCGGGGTGAAGGGGCCCCCGGAGCAGCCCTCGCACCCCTGTGTCGGGGCCATCTTCACGCTGCGACACCGAGGTCCTCTAACCCTCCTGCCCCGAAGCGCAGAGCTTGAACTTTCCTCAAATGCCTGCATGTCCCGTCCTTAGCGCTTCTACCGTGTGGTCACGTTTCTCCCACAAAACGGCCGGTGCCTATAAAACTGACAATAATAATGTACTTCCTGCTTCTTTCCCCTCTTCAGTTGGGTGTGCCCGGCGCTGCACTAGGCACAGCGTAGCACGCGCGCGCACAGCTTTGCGTTCCTGGCCCCCGTTCTATAGATATTTCTTTGATTGATTCAGGATCTGAATCCCCTAAGGCCCATAGTCTGTCTGCCACAGATGGACAAAAAGGCTGTGATTCTGCTGTCTGTCTTTATTTATTAATGTGCACTTGGAGGGCACGTTATCTGACATCGAAAGCCAGTGGCAACTTTCCCGTCTGTGTGACTAACAGAGACAAAGTGCAGCAGAGGAGGCGCCCTGGCGGACGGCCTTCCGCGGGCAGCCCAGGGCCGAGTCCCGCTCGGCCATTTATTAAGACAGCGCAGCTCGCGAGGCGCAGGTTGTGTTTGGTCAACATAAGCAAAACCTAGCAGTGAGCTCCCGTCACTACGTCCTGTTACCCGGTCTCCGTTGCTGGCGCCGGGTGAGCAGTGTGGACTGATAAACGTGAGTCGTTGGCAGGAGAGTGACAAAAGTGACTCACGCATGGAGTTAGCTGGGTCTGACGCCTCTGATTTTTATGAGCACTGGACATCGCAGTCTCCCGTGTTCTTCAAAGAAGCCTTTTCTCTTGGTGGTGTAAAGCCATAGCTGCAAACCCAAGCAAGGCTGAGAGCACGAATTAAATGCCTGTCTTGACTTCCGCGTCACCACTGTCAGCCCCTGGGGCTCTGCCTTGTGCCGCATCGATAGCGGGTTTTGGTAGGTTGAAGTGACAGTGAAGGCAAAGGTGCTGAGCTCTCCGGTGTCACCTGCTTCATGACGGAGGATGACCCGAGCAAGGATATCTTACGGGAGTAATTAAGAACGTGAGCGGAGCAAACAAGTTGCTTGTGTCTCAATTCTGACTTCAACATTCACCAGCACAATGACCTTAGGCCTCGCTTTAGCTTTCTGTTCCTGTTTCCTCACATGAAAAATGGAAGTAAAAGAAATTCCTACATAATGAGGTTATTATAAAGATTAATTGATACATATACAATTCTTGGACACATATGGCACAAATTAAGCTCTCCATAAATATGAGATGCTATCACTATCATAAATAACCACCACGCCAAAGCTGTCGGGGGTCAGACCGTGGGACAGATACCTGGTGGCACTTTCAGGGACTCCATGAGACTGCTTAGCAACAAATAACAGAACACAGAGCGTTAATACTTTTAAATGTTAGACACATTTATGAAGATAGTCACGGAACTACCCATCAGCCAATATACTAAGACATTTTATGCTTCGGTGACATGCAAATGCTTTATTCTCCGTAAGTCTCTTTTTCACATTCAAGTCAGCTCATGTCTGAAGTGTCTCCGTAGACATATTTCACTCCACACTACCTAAGTCCCAGAACCCGCCCCCAGCCACATCTCTGCCTGCTGCGGGACAGCTCCTGTGAGAAGCTGAAAATATACTGTTTTCTTGTATGTTTGGGAAGAAAGTCACAAATATCCAGGAGCAACATTGAAGCCATAAAACTCATTAAAATAGGTATATTCCAATTTTTTTTTTTACTTCTGCTGCTAAATTTATCTTCTACTATTTGCCCATGTGTCTTCTTTCTACACAGGAGAACAGGACGGTTCCTAAGGTTAAACACTGCAGAAGTCTGGCACTAGTTAAGTGGCAGAACTGGGAAAGAAATGCTACAGAGATGTTATATTCTTAATTGTTTTATTTTTTTCTAAAAAAAAGGAAAGGGGACTGAATACAACAGTCCACACAGAACAAAAGAGGCAGCATAGGAAGAAAGAAAACCCAGTAGCTGCAAGGCAGATGCTCCTTCTGGGAGAGGCGGCTTCACGCTGTAGAGGGCTGAGGTGGCAGTCACCATGAGTGGGAAGATTACTGGAAGGACAAAGCCTGGCGGGGGTGTTAATATTTTATATCTGAATCAACTTGTAGCTCCCTCCCTTGCTGTCTAGCGGCTGATGTTATCTTCGAAGCATATCGGAAGCTGGAACTTCCTCTGAATGCATTTTCCTTTCAGATCATTTGGTTTTTAGCTGCAACCTGACACATACGCCAGACGCATGACCCTTTCATCTGGGGTGTCCAGTGTGAAAGATTAACAGGCGGAAGAGCAACAGCCAACATATACAAGGGTCCCCGATTGCAGATCTGAACGAATCTCAAAGAACATGGCTTCGTGGATGCCGTGCACGTTGTAGCAGGTGAATCCTAGTTCTTCGCAAATCATTGCCCTGATTGGCTGACGCTGCACAGCAGGGCCAGCTGGAACCCCCAGAGAGAAGAGGTGTAGTGTCCCCCAAACCCTGGGGGCGGAGGCAAAGGGTGCCCTGCGCGCGACAGCTCTAGCCGCGTTTTTGTACTGGTGGCGGCAGCAGCAACTTCAGTAGCAGATACAGCGTGAGCAGCTCCGTAGACTCTGACGCAGATGTTCCCCTCCTCTGAAGTGCAATACAAATTAATTTGCCAAAGCATCCAAGAGCCATCTTTGTATTAAATGATGCATGGTTAAAAAAACACAGACACAGCGCCTCTCTCTCTGCTCCGGCCACATTCATTTCCATGATTTGCTAAACATTTATGAGCCCATCACTATTTTTGGTTGGCAACAGCTTGGTGAAAGCCAGGAGGCTTCTGAAAATGCACTAAGCCGCTGCTTCGGGAAGGCACAGCTTCAGATTTATTTGTTGCTATTTCCAAGTCAAATATTTCAAGGCGACCTGCAGGCCTGGGAGAGGAAGTCTCCCTAGCGACTCCGTCCCCAGCCCGACTGCGTGCCGTGGTCTCAGGAGATCAAAACAATAATAACCTGATAGAAAAGTGGCACCTAAGTGCCATCAAATACAAAAAGAATTTAATCAGTAGAGACAGAGGAAGGAGGAGACAGAAAGAGAAAAACTATATAGGAGATTAGTCACAGTCTATAAAACACTGATGACTTCGGGGTACTGTGTTTTACCCCAGCAAATGAGAGAAATTCATGCATAACCCGTAGCAGAGGATATCTTCAGAGTGAGTGAAAGCAGCCTAATATTAGTTTCACTCGACTTGGAGACGCCTCTCATCTTTCGTAACCACCAGACAAAACATCGCTACTCGTTCTAGCTGGATGGATGAAGCTGAGAGAGGCTCATGCGGGGCCTGGGTGTTGCTCAGAGATTCCCCAGAGAAGGCTTCATTCGCTTCAGCCTCCACAGGCTTTAGCCCGAACGGGGCAGACATGGCTCAAACGTATCTCCCGATCGGCCCGTCTAGGGTTTTATTTACAGGAGGCAATGTCCTTTGCTCCGTCTGCTTTCAGACAGACAAGCCAGGATCCTGCCTTTCCAGGGGAGGCCGCGGAAATCCCCACTGTAATTTAGTAGCTCAACATCAAAGTGAGCGCTCCCTCCAGCAGGACAGCTGTTAGTCAGAGGCCTCTGTTTCCTTCCCCACAGGTCTTTGAGCCCTATTTTTTAATGCAAAGAAGAAAAACCCCTTCGTGGCAGGACAAGAATAATGTTGAAGAAAAGTCAATAAAGCAAATTGCTCTTCCAGGGGCTAGCGAAGGTCATTTCCACTTTCATCTTCCATATCTGCATCCTGGTTTGTACCTGATTTATCAGTTTCTGAGGAAGAATCTCCACGTTCAACTTTTGATTAAAATATGTGCTGTTGGTAGAGGGCAGAGGCCTTCCATTATCTCCACGAAGAATTCCTGTGTTACACGCCCTAAACAAAGACGCCGCTGTGTCCAGGGACAGGAAGAGCATTAATCCAGAAGGACGATAAGGAACGTCCGGTAAAGCACTTGGCTGAGACTCAGTGCAGACACTAAATGCCCCACTGGAGAGAGCGCAGAGGCCAAGACGCATGGCTCTGTGACGTTCATTCACAGAGTTCCGGCATGTTGTCCATTAGTCAGGACTAGAATTTTATGCTCTTCTCAGTTTGCCATAGGGAGAACACACATACACTTAACCCAGGATCGCCAATTTACAATGGCCTGCAGAGCAGTGAAGGTAGGGTTGCCTCCTAATTTCCAGACATACATCTTTTCACCAGGAGACGGCAGTAAAGAGTCCTCCTAAAAAGCACCGTGCTCTGAGGCTTTTGATAAAATGCCAAAGCATGAGGGCGACGTGGTCAAGTGATGACAATGAAATCGGCCATCTGCACGTGTAAGTGGCATAACACCAGATAAGCAACTCACTGAAAGTTTAAAGCTTGGTCATCGCCTGAGTCTTAAAAGACGTCTCTCTTGTTCTGTTGCTAAGTCTTCCTTCTCTCTGGTTCTACAGTTTGTACCTTCAGGAAGGAGGGAAGGAGAGGAAGAGGAAGTAAAAAGGATTAAGATGTGTTATGTCCACGTACCAAGTCCCCAGGATGAATATATTCTGAACTATTAACATGTACTAATAAAAAATATTTAAAGTGAAAAAACTTAGTTCTTTTAAGATCACTAGTAAGATTACATAGATTACAAACATCTTCCTGGTTAAAATGAGAACCAATAGCACATAATTGAGAACTTCTTGAGAAACAAAATTACTCCAACCCTCAGGGCCACGTTCTTCTAATTGTGAGAGTCACAGAGCATTGGTTTCATCCTATTTACATGTAAGCGGTGAAGAGCAGTTTTGTGCACATGGCAGTGACAGAGGCCTATCAGGCTGATAAGGCTGGTGATCAGACAGCCGATGAAAAGAGAAAATCTCAGACTCAGGGAGCGGGATATGAGGGGTCAGAATGTGTACCGGCCAGCAGTGGAGGAGCTTCTGAGGGGCCTGTCTGAGATGATGGCAAAGATGACAGCGAGAGGGAGCCAGCTTCCACCACTACGGCCTCCATCTATACTGGTGGACACCTACCTACCCTCAACCCTAATCTACTGACCCCAGAGATTTGGAGTTGGGTTGTAACTGGTGCAGAAAAATGGAACTTTAAAAGTTAGATTTGTTTTTCTTTACTCACAGGTGGCTTCTCCAAACTCCATCTGGCCAATGGCACAAACAACCACCTTCACCTCTTAGTCTCGATGAATAGATAGAACAGACGTTGGCACCAGAAAGCCAAGTGCCAGCTTCATTCCCACAAGAAAGAGGTCTGGGCCCAGGAGGGATGAAAAAAGTCTGTTCTGTGCTGAAAAAGACCCGAACACATCTGAGCACGGGTGAAGCGGCCCCCTATCTCCTCAGAGCTAGCTTTCGATATGTTCTTTCTCCTTTCCACCAAAATGAACGACCTTCTTTGATTGGCTCAGTGGTGAACAAATAATCTGACCCTGTGGGTGTCAGTGGCTGGTTAAAAAGTACAGTGAAGGGAAGGCACACCTCTGATTGAGGGGGTAGAAAGGGTCCCCTTGTTTTCAGACCAAATGTCCAACAGAAGTTTTACAATTTGGCAGAGTTTGGGAAGGGAAGCCTAGCCGGCTTCATGAATATTGCTTTATGTTCATTAAATTTTAGACTATGTTAAAAATGTTCTGCATATTTTCCCAGAAGGGCTGGCAAAGAAGAGTGAAAAATGCTGAGACATCAATATTCCTGAAAATAATTACCTGGGGAATCTGCAAAGGAATCCAGCAACCCTATAGGATGCTCATGCATTTCTGTGTGGCCAGTGCTTCCTACCCTTAGCCAGTTTGATTACTCATTAAGTTACACTGGTTAACTGAGCACCTACCATGTGCCCAGACTCGCAGGGCACTGAGGTTAAAAGTGTTGCAACATTATCACAAGTTAAAATGTGGTTGCACCAGCTTTCAGCTTATCCAATAATCCTTAAATTCCAGGTTCAGTAACAGTTTTCATCTTCTAACCCTAATTTATTCACATAATGAATTTTTTAGATCCTATACATTTCTGTCAAACTAAATTTCACTGTGGCTTCTCTTTGCTGGGGGCCAAAAGTCTTAGTATTTCAGTGTAGTAAAATATACTATAACATTTGAAGAAAAAATAGATACTATGAAAATACACATTTAGGGCATGCCAGATAAATATTAGCAAACCAATTTGCATGAGCACTTACAAATCATTAAAGATAAATTTTAGTGTAGTCTTCCTGAACTGTAAATTTTTGTACTCTTAGGATTCTTAAGTCTGTTATCTTTGCTAATAAATATTTGCAAAAGGAGGTTTAATCTTTCCTTTTGACAATATGGGAAGATATTACCCTCATGCATTTTTACTTTTTTAGAACATTTGCAACTAGTTTCGTCTGTCTTTGAAATATGTATAAATCCTTCTGAAAACAAAATAGACTCTTGTTATCTTTATGGCTTGGTGAAGTCTGTCTGAAGAACCTAAGGAGGCGTCTCTTTGACATGCAAATATCAAGAAAGACAGCCCCACTCCATTAGTTTTTATAAAAAGACACAATCTAACTTTGGTGTGTACCTAAAATTACAAAACTAGTTCTGATTCCAAAGGCATTGTTAGTGGGTCTGGGGTCTCCTTCCAGAGGTGTTTTTTTAGGTATTTCTTGTCATGAACAAAGAATGAGCAAAACCAGAGCTGGTATTTAGTGCAAGTGGTACTATACTTATCTTGTAAGCATGAGGGCCCAAGTTCAATCCCCAGTAACCCCCTTGTCCCCCCCCTAAAAAGAACTGGGCAAAACTAACACAAAAGATATTGAGATTTCTGGTTTTTTACATTTGTTAAAAGCAGAAAAAGAAACATGTTCTGTAGATCAAATTAGAGCCGAGCAAAAGTTGGAAAGAAGTAGACTCAACAGTGTGAGCCTGAACTAGCATGAAGGAGAGACTGGAGTAACAGAGAGGTCAGTGTTTTGTATCCTCCATCTGAAGTCACATAGAGGCCATCCTTGAGAAAACTTGCTCGAGTTTTCAAGACAATTGAAGGTCCCCTCTCTGATTGGTTCCACCAGTAGGATTTGGGGAACTTTTCTGTTTACCTGTTTCCCAGGACTTTGCAATTAACAGATGACACCCATTTTTCCAGCCAGTCTGCTGTGACCTAATCTCCTGCCTCAGTAGGAGCAGTTGGGTTTTCTTCCTTCCTACTGTAAAGTTATGAGAAGTTTGTCAACAATATGCTAACATAGATGGTCACTCCAGTTAAAAGGTA
>PVIC010011424.1:0-41433 GCA_004025085.1 Thryonomys swinderianus | reverse complement strand
GACCTGAGTTCGATCCCCGGTTACCACATATAATGCTGGGCGTGGTGGCTCACGCCTGTAATCCCAGCACTCGGGAGGCAGAGACGGGAGGATTGCTGAGTTCACGGTGGCTTGCCTGGGCACCATAGTGAGCTCAGGGCCAGCCTGAACTACAAAGCGAGACCCTGTCTCCAAAAAGCAAAAAAAAAAAAAAAAAAAAAAAAAAATCTAGACAAGGTTGTCTCCTACTCTCCCCTGCCATGTAGAAATATGATAGCAGTATCAGAATGGATTTCTTTAAGCTCTTCAAGCAACCTTGGACATTTGGAAACACTGAACCATAACTGACTTCATTTCTTGATTACTTAAGGTTAGCCACCGTTGAAAAATTCACAAGCTCTGACCAGCAATATTATTAGGTTTAAAACTTTCTTTTTTCTTAGTGGATTAATCACCTGTTAATGCCAGCGTTAGTTTCAGTGTACAAAGAGGAAGGTGAACACATAAGAGTATTTCTTTGAGTTCCAATTCAAAATGTACTGGTCTTATTTTTAAAGGCAAAGTAGAATAGAATATTGGGAGATTTTACAAAGCGAAAGGAAAACAAATAAACACAGTTGTCTTCGTGTCATAGGTTTTGGAGAAATTCCTTCTCTTGGAGATACTGTGTTATTCAGCCTGTGCAGAAATCCATCAGCTCAGAGGAAGGAAACGGAACTAATGGACATCAGAAGTTGCCAAAGACTCCTGTGCAGGCCCCAGCCCTCCTTGCAAAAGACAGACCCCCGTATCTGTGATAAATGAGGAAAACACACAGTCTGATATGTAACCTCTCAGACTACAAGTCACACTTGCGTCTCTTTTTTTTCTGTAGCAGAACCATGACAAAAGATGGAGCCACCACTACATGACACAAAGTAGTACAAGAGAAGAGGTCACTTCCTTCCCCAGCCCAAGCTCTGGCTCAGGCAAGCACCCACTGCACGGAAGATGAAGGCCCAGATCTGGGCTCAGAACCATTGAGAGAGTTGAAGAATCCTGCCTTTGGGGAGAATTTTAGAAGGAGTTTCAGCGAGTGAGGGGTAAACAAAACCCTCCAATCACTCTCTGCCTCTTAGGAGCTCATCGTTTTCATTAGAATAATAAACTAGTGAGCTGTTCTCTGGCCAGAGCCAGACAGCACCTCCGTCTTCAGACTGTAAGGCTCCGGACAGCACAGCGCTCCAAAGTGCTCTGCAGACATAAGAGACCTCAGAAATGTAGTGTTAAGAAATCCACATGCTAGGAAAGAAAAAAGACCCTAAATGGTTTCTGGTTAAAACTGTTGGCTCGTAGTGTGAGGCTAGGACATGACGAGTCCCAGGTCGGGATTCTGAAGGGAGGACGGTAACTCAGAGTGATAGGGCCAGAGACGGCCTGCTCCCCTCCTCTTAGTCCTTGCCCTGTTGGTTGTTAGCTGGAAGGAAGGTGCAAATCGAAGCAACCGAGGCTCCGCTGGCCATGATGTCAGTGTGTCCTGCTCCACTTCCATTTCCCCCAGGTGTGCCTGGCTCCTCCAGGCTGCTGCTACTCTGTTCTCTTTCTGGTGATGACGGTGGGATTCAACACAAGTAAGTCAGCAACTTCGAGGCTGCTGCGTTAAGAACAACTGGTAAAGAATTCATCTTTAAAAAACAAGTCAGAAGCCGGGCGTGGTGGCTCACGCCTGTCATCCCAGCACTCGGGAGGCAGAGGCAGGAGGATTGCTGAGTTCGAAGCTTGCCTGGGCTCCATAGTGAGCTCAGAGCCAGCCTGAACTACAAAGCGAGAGCCTGTCTCAAAAAGGAAAAAAAAAAAAAAAGTCAGAGAGAGACATCTGAAGGGGGGAAGAAACAAACAGGCCGCACTTAAGCTGGCAGAAATGTCCAGATTCTGAGCTTTTAAAGTCCAGGACAGGGGTAGGGATTTAGCTCAGTGGTTCCAGCATCTGTCTTGAAAGCACAAGGTCTGGAGTTCGATTCCTGGTACCACATACCACAATGCTGGGCGTGGTGGCTCATGCCTGTTATCCCAGCACTCGGGAGGCAGAGGCAGGAGGATTGCTGTGAGTTTGAGGCTTGCCTGGGCTACATAGCGAGCTCAGAGACGGCCTGAACTACAAAGTGAGACCCTGTCTCAAAAAAAAAACAAAAACAAAAACAAAAAAACAACCGGGAGATATGGCCTTGCAACTATAATATTATTAATGTGCTAGTCTTGGTTTTTCACAGAGACACAGTGGAACACAAAGCAATTATTTCCTGTTAAACGCCCTCAGACTTGTTTTGGAAAACACGTAAGAAAAGAAAGTGTCTGCCCTGTAGCTAATCCCCTACCTCTGGTTCTCACTGATCATTTCATCCCGCACGCAGAGGATGCGCAGCCAGCACCTACACCCTGCCAGGCGCGGGCTGGGGCTGGGCTTTCCACGGAAGCAGCCCAGACACAGCTTCCGTGGAGTGAGGACACACTTCTCAAGTAGCTGGTGACAAAGGCACACACGCAGCCCTAACCGCCGCCCTGAAGAAGGCCCCAGGGTCAGGAGAGCGCACGGGAGAGGACTGACAGGAAGTGACACAGAGGAAGTGCTGACTGGGGGAAAGATGGAGTTGCATCTTACATCATTTCATTGTACACATGCCACAGCTTGGCTTGAGTACTGAAATCATGGATCAGAACTTTTCCTTCGCTTTGCATGTTTCAGACAGGCAAGAAGAAGCAAAGGCCGAGTTTCTTTGTCCTCTGCCCCACTTATCTTGCTGACAGGGGCCTGCATGGATAGGAGAAGTGGTTTCTATGCCTGACTTTTCTACCACCACACAGTTCTGGGATGCAGGTATACTGTGTCAGGCAGTAGTGGAGGTGTCTGGCAGTACACTAAGCAACTGTGTTTCTATCCCTGACCGGGGACAGTGCTCTGCATGCTCCTGTCTGAATGGGGACATCCCTGGTAGTCGGGAGAGACGAGCCAACATGCATCGCCACCGCCAGTGTCTCTCCTCTGGAAGCAAGGACTATGTGTATTAACACAAGGAGGAACTGCTCCTTTGAGATACCAGCTTAGAATTATTTTGGAAAGAGCAGTGTTCTAGTAACTATTGTAAGCATATCGCCTTATGGCAAAATAGCTCCAAGTTTTAACAATTTTAACACTTAGAATTCTCAGCTTTTGAATACCACAGTTGGAGATATGTGAGTCTTAACATATTGCAAAAGGAAAAACAACAGCTCATTTACTTGGGGTAAAGTGGAAACGTATTTACTGTTCTTTAGCAGATGGCTCTTCATCACACAGGCCATCAATTAGCAAGCTGGCAGGTGCCCAAATTAAGCAGGAATTAAGCTGGGTTGTAACTTCTTCCAAAAGCTGAAGTCTCAGAAAATATTGATATGTTTGGGGTCCCAAGATATTGGCTCATTCTTTGACGCTCAGGACACAACCTTTTCTTATTTCTCATACGTATCTTTACCAGTGGGATTCTTCTATACAACACCAAGCAGATTAGTGACAGATCCAGCTATAATATATTATTGAGTTTTGGAAAAATCCAACTAGATTTCTGGCCCTGGCTCCAGACTGTATTATCTGCTTGTGTCAGGATGCGTTTGAGCACCCTGACACTCTGGTCTCTGCAGAAAGATGAACTGTAGGGGAGGCTCGCTCATACTTACCTGTTTGGAAGGGCTGTATTCGGGCCAGGGTTTCAGGGAGGGTTAGAGGGAGCAGGGAGCAGCGGGGAGAAGACCACAGGGCCACGCCGAGGCAGCACATCTTGGGACGGAAGGAGGATGAAGGGGATGGTTGTCTGGCTGCAGACACAGATGGGTTCTTAGGGGAAAAGAAGATGTCTCGGGCGGTGGGACTTAGCGGGTAGAGGGAGAAAGGCTGAGAAGAGCATGGATTATAGATGAACTATCTTAATCAAGGGACCATTCTTGTCCCGGACACGGCTCCCGGAGGAGAGAGACCATGCAACAAGCCTCTTGGTGGCTTGCAGAATTCTTACGGGACGGTGGCTGCCGGGCGCCTCTCCTTCTTCCCTTCCTGCCTTTCTGCCTTCTGTGTTGTTGGTTTTTGGTTTTTACCGTTTGTTTGAATGATCGTTGTGTCGCCATCTCACCATGTTACATTGGCAGGCAGTAGGGTGGATAACTTGTCTCCACAGACATAGATAAGATCAGGGAGTGAACAGCTAAGCCTGCTGGGCTAAGACTTTGGGGAGTTACGCAGGAGGGAAAAGGCGCGATGCCGTGGAGAGGTGTGAGACGCTGGAGCCAGTACCCTGCTACAGTGATCTCCCACTCGTGCTCACATACGCCCTGCTGTCATACGATGTTTCTGCACTTCCTAGCAAAACAAGAGTCTCTGTCCTTACTTTCAGCATATCGACTAGTTTTGTGATGTGCTTCGACCACTAAGATGTGGCAAATTAGATCAAGGCTCCAGGCAGCTTGGTTCTTTCGGAATTCTGGAGCCACCCAACTATAAAAAATACGGAGAGGAAAGCCATGTCGAGAAGATGCTGCAGAGCCCAGAAGCCACCTCGACAACTGAGTGCAGCCATCAGATGGAGGCCAGGAGACAGCCCAGCACAATCACCCAGGGAGCTCCACACCTCATGCGAGATAACGCACCACTGTCTTAAACCATTAAGCTTCAGAGAGGTGAGCTGTGTGGGAGGAGATAAGTATGGAAATATTATTTTAGGCTCTGCAAAGAATGCAAACCAAGAGTGAGGCTGACCTTTACAGAGGTGATGCATCTCTGCATGCTCGATCCCCTCTTCTTCTCACTGGCTCAGAGGTGACAAGCCTGGGCTCCCGAGACGGAAGTCCCGTGCTCAGGGTAGCAGAGCCAAGCTGTCAACTCTAAACTGCCCACCTATGGCCCATATATAAGAAAGCTATAAGAAAGCACCCTATTTAAACCTTGTTAAACATTTGAGTTCCTGCTTTTCTCTGATACAGTCATAGATCTGTATTCTAACTAGAGCAAGCTGCAAGTGAAATTCTTAAGTTTCATTAAAAGTGATAGGCTCATTAACTCTGGCAACTACACATCACATATCTAAAGCATTTAAGTCTCTCTTTGATAAACTACAAAGCACACTGACATATGAAGACAAAGGAATCGACTTGAATCTACTCACTGAAGTAGCTTAATAGCTATTTCTTAAAATAGCTGGTATTTAAAGATTACGCTTCAAGGTTTATCAGACTAGCACAGAGAGTTTTACATCTTTGACCAAAGAAGTACCTTTGCTACTCTGGAAATGTGCCTACCAACCACTGTGGTATAATTTGTTGAAGTATGGTGCTTAAGTAATGATGGGGATAAATAACACAACTGGTTCATCTTGCTTAATGGTGTATAGTAAACATGGTGACCAATTAGGTGACAGATGTCACAGAGAATGGTCTCTAAACACCTTATAGATATGCCATTTTAATGGTTTGCTAAGCTTTTACCATTTTACCAGTCAGGATAAAATAGAGTATGTTGTATAAACAAACAACTCCCAGTCTTTTTTTTTTCCTGTATTTTAAAAAATTGATTTTATGGGCTAGGTATTTAACTCATTGATTCCGACGTCTGCCTGGCAAACACAGGGTCCTGAGTTCAGTCCTTGGTAACCACATATCACAATGCTGGGCATGGTGGCTCATGCCTGTAATCCCAGCTCTTGGGAGGTAGAGGCAGGAGGATTACAGAGTTTGAGGCTGGCCTGGACTACATAGTGAGTTCAGATCCAGCCTGAACTACAAAGCGAGACTGTCTCAAAAAAAAAAAAGATTTTATTGGTACATTTTATATAAACATTATGGTGACACTCAACATTGAGAATTTGTACCAGTACCTGACACATTTCAATTTTCATTTTTCCTATTCCTCTGCCTTCCCTACAACCCCCACCCCTTATATACATAAGCTTTGTTTCCTTTGTTTTTTAACCATCAAATCTTCTCTGTCCTTTCTTTACTTATCAACTCCCACTCTTGTAGTTTAACCCAACAAAGGAGTCTGCTTATTGTAGATGCTCAGGGCCAGGCTGATACGCCTGGCCTGTCAAACCTCCATGGGGCGGGGAACTGGGCAAAAAGCACATGTGACCTTAAATTCTTGTGTTTCATGTCCGTTCACATTGCATTAGGCCATGCCAGACTTTAAAGGGGGAGGGGAAGTATGGTCCTGCCTTGTTCCAGCAGGGAAAGAAGATGCAGGTATGGCTGACCGGCACTGATGGGCATCCCGGTCCTTAGCGATGCCATCCCCAGGAAGTAGGGCGAACGGCTTATCTCAGCTCCGAACCCAAATGGCTTGGCTGAGCCACACTTAATGCTGTGTTCTAGAATTCAATTAAGAAGTGGCTACTTGAAGAACTTAAAAAATTTTTGGAGAATGTTTTCATCTTCTGAAAAAGGAAGTTAAAAATACTGATCTCTGTGTTACCTACTTTATCTAGTACAATGAATGATGTTACAAATTTAATCCAGAATATTGAGCCTGGAAAAAAAAAAGTGTTCCTTCTTTAAAACTAGAATGTGCTTGCTTGTTTTCTTTTTGCACAACAATGAGAGCTAAATCGTCCTATTTATCCATTTTTGTAGCTGCCAGGAAGCTAAAAGTTAAATTTATTGCTCTATTAATTCAACTGGTTCACCTCAAATTCTGTCTTCACATCTCATTTCTCCATCAATTTACTTTTAATCTTTTTCTCTACTGTCTTATTGTGCTAATAGTCATTTAAAGGGGTCACTTATCTTGTAAGATACTCCAACTTCATGTAAGGAGGTATTAAATACCACCGGAATAATGCCATACAGTTCTCTTAGCCTTTAACATCCTTGCTCACTGCTGTACACTCAGATACTCAACAGTACTTGACATAGGCAGCTAAGTAAATGTTTATTCAATAAGTTAGTGGGGGAGTAAATATGTCTCCCTCACAAGTCTGTGTGTGAGCATGTGTATAGTGTGCCGCACACAAACACATCCCCCCCTCTTCTGTTCTAGTAGACTTTTCCTCAAAAATCACAAGCTGGATAAAGAACATCCAGACTACTTGAGCTCTTCTTAGTGACATATGTGAAATAAAGACCCCAAGGTAAGTAAATGGTCTCGATAAGTGGCAGCTGTGTCACATAGAGGAGGATGACTTTACCTGGATGCAAGAGACCTGGGGATGACAATGGTGATTCGTGTCCACTCTTCAAAGTCCCCTGTGTGGTACACAGTGGGTTCACTCAGCTCTCTGGAGCTGCCTTCGCATCCTTTGCCTGCAGACGCCGGGAAACAGCCCTCCTTCACCAGAGCCCAGGACCGGCCTGCGTCGTGGGAGGCCTGAAGAAGAACGGGGCTCGTGCTGCTGAACTGACTGGCGCACCCTATGTTTAGCTGTTGAAAGGGAGAAGAGAGTTATGCTGGGATTTGATTCCAAGACACCCTCTAATAAGTGAGGTCCTGCCACAGCCAGAGTCCTGTAGGCAGCAAAAGGACTTTATGACAGAGAGCCGGACTGCTCAGGTTTACAGAAGACAGAGGCACAGTGACTGTCGCCCTGGCATCCAGATAAAAGAGATGAAACTAAAAAGTCTCTTCCTACCCCCTGCAGAGAGTAGAAACAGCGAAGCACAGGATGGAGAAGCAGAGTCCTCTGTAGAATGTGGCCGCTGGGAGAGAGGGCAGCTTTTCTGCTCCGGTGTCACAGGAAGTTTACAGAAAGCTCCCCCAAAGCTCAGTAAGAAATTGGCGTCAAGGGCGTGGTAACTCACGCCCACCAGCAATCAGCACCACATTCCACAGTGCCAGCGTGGTGGCTCATGCCTGTCATCCCAGCGCTCGGGCAGGAGGCAGAGGCAGGAGGACTGCTGAGTTTAAGGCTCGCCTGGGCTACATAGTGAGCTCGGGGCCAGCCTGAACTACAAGAAGACCCTGTCTCAGTAATCAAGCAAACATAAATAAATAAATGAAAAAGAAATCGGTGTCAATTTAAATGAAAAGGCTAATTTTTGGTTACAGCATCAGTTACACAACATCATCCAGAAATAAAGTACTATAGTTTCATGGACTTGAATAGAGGCCTGTCATCACAGAATTGGCACTGTTAAAAAAATAACAAACTATAAAGAACGCAACCTCCTTCCTAATGCCTCAGCGTATTTTGTACCTTTCTTCTTTTTTTTTTTTTTTTTTGCTTTTGAGACAGGGTCTCGCTTTGTAGTTCAGGCTGGCCCTGAGCTCACTATGGTGCCCAGGCAAGCCACTGCGAACTCAGCAATCCTCCTGTCTCTGCCTCCTGAGTGCTGGGATGACAGGCGTGAGCCACCACGTCTGGCATTGTGGTATGCGGTGTTGATTGTTGGTGGGCGTGTCTCCATGCCCAGCATTATATGTGGTTACCAGGGATAGAACTCAGGTCCTTGCGCTTGCGAGGCAGGCGCCGGAACCACTGAGCTAACCCTCCGGCCCTAGAATATTTCAAAGAATATTCCCACCTAAACCCTGGTACTTTTTATTCCATGCACCTGGAATAATCTTTCCTAGGAAGTTGCACGATTCATTTGGTCACTTTCCATAGGCTGTAGTTTACAGAACATTTTATTAGTGAGGCAAACCTGACCATCCTTTACAAAATGGTAACTACCCTCTACCTCCTGCTCTATATTTATGTTTATTTTCCTGGCCTACAATAGTGGCTGGAACACACAAACTTTGTAATTATTCTCTAAATGAATGTCCTTGGTGACTCTTCCAGAAATGAGTGGCTTCTTTCCTGGTAGGTAAATATCCACATTATTACCGGAATGATGCTTCTAAAATACAGGTCTGATTCTAGAACTCAAAGGATTGAAAATCTTTCACGACTCATCTTTCTTGAGATAATGTCCAAGTGACTTAGTATAAAACACAATGTGAATTAAATGCAGCTTTCTAGGGCTGGAGGGTTAGCTCAGTGGTTCTGGTGCCTGCCTCGCAAGCGCAAGGTCCTGAGTTCAATCCCCGGTAACCACATACAATGCTGGGCGTGGAGATTCACGCCCACCAGCCATCAATACCACATACCACAGTGCCGGGCGTGGTGGCTCACGCCTGTCATCCCAGCACTCGGGAGGCAGAGACAGGATTGCT
The DNA here is from genome assembly GCA_004025085.1 of Thryonomys swinderianus. Taxonomy (NCBI): domain Eukaryota; kingdom Metazoa; phylum Chordata; class Mammalia; order Rodentia; family Thryonomyidae; genus Thryonomys; species Thryonomys swinderianus. Next base: position 32,306 of record PVIC010011424.1, on the reverse strand, counting down.
GAGTTTGAGGCTTGCCTGGGCTACATAGTGAGCTCAGAGCCAACCTGAACTACAAAGCGAGACCCTGTCTCAAAAAAAAAAAAAAATCAGCTTTCTATCTCTTCTTGGCTGATCATACCTCTTACTCCTCAGAGTTTGAAAATTTGTCAATCTTACTTGGACTTTTATGTATTTTGTTACTCCTATCTGGAATTCCTCCCCTTACATTCTTCAGCTAACTAAATCTTTAGAAGCTTTTAAGTTACATCCATCCAGGTATCCATCCATGTGTCCATCCAGCATCCACCCATGCAACCATCCATCCATGCATCTGTCCATCCATCCATCCATCCATCCATCCATCCATCCATCCATCCATCCATCCATCCTTCCCTCCACTGACAACTGTGTTTTGAGTACCAGCCCGATCTCAGGCCCTATGCAAGTCATTTCCATAGCGTCCAGAACTTCCTTCAACTATCACATTACTTTGACTGCACTGTGACTGTTCGCTATTTGCTCATCCCTAGGTGTGGGGCACTGTAAAGACAAAAGCCTTATTTTCTCTTTCTGCATACCTAGGACCTAGCATGACTGTTACTATCATGACTGATAGTAACAAATTTGTACCAGCACTGGACATTTTTGTACAAGTGATACTAATAGTTCTTACCTACAGATTTCAAATATACATTATCAATTCCTTAATAATCCATATTTTATATCTACTATTAACTAGTTACTAAATCAGAAGCTCTGCTTTTAATGCAAAAACTGATTTTTCTCAAGCACTATGCAATTTTTCCCTTTAAGTACTTGAAATACATAACAATTTCTTAGTTCTTAAGCTTCAGCATATTGTCTTACAGAATTTAATTCCTATATGATCATGGTTTCATGACTAATTAAATAAAAAATATGTCAGATGGGGCCAGAGATTTAGCTCAGTGGTTCCAGCGCCTGCCTCACAAGTGCAAGGTCCTGAGTTAGATCCTGGTAACCACATACAATGTTGGGTGTGTTGACTGATGCCCACCAGCAATCAATACCACATACCACAGTGCCAAGTGTGGTGGCTCATGCCTGTCATCCCAGCACTCGGGAGGCAGAGGCAGGAGGATTGCTGAGTTTGAGGCTTGCCTGGGCTACATAGTGAGCTCAGGGCCAGGCTGAACTACAAAGCAAGACCCTGTCTCAAAAAACAAAAACAAAATATGTTAGATGAGAAACAGCATAGTATTCAGGAAATGTATTGGCTACTGATGTTATTTTGTTACCACTGTGTTACCAAAAAAAGAATTTTTACTGTATTTTGGCATCAAAATCCAAACAAGGTTAATACTTTACTAACCATCTTATTTATGACTAACTTCCTTGTTTGCAGACCTGTGGAAATTATATTTGAAGAGCTTCTTATAAACATCTGATCTCTTTAATAATTCCATTTTGTAAATTATTTAGCATCTGCATCCTGCTGTTATGTAAGGACCATGTAGTTGAGCTAGCTCATTAAAACTGCATTTCTTTCGACCCCAGAATTCACCAATGGGATTTTACTATAAACACAATAAAATTTTGATTAGAGTTCTGAGACAAGAGCTTGTCAAAGTAAATACTTGCTATACACGTTAATATATTATCACAGCTCATAGAAAGACAACGAGCTTTTAGAAGAACAATGTTAAGTGGAGTAAGAATTTATTGAATAAAAGGAAGGGAACTTTGAACATCCTATAGTAAAAGTATAAATTAATTCATAGTCTGAAAACCACTAGTAAGACCATTCAGAAGTGTAATATTTATAGAGGCAGGAGGATTGCTGAGTTCAAGGCTTGCCTGGGCTATGTAGTAAGCTCTGGGTCAGCATGCACTGCAAAGTGAGACCCTGTCTCAAAAAAAAAATAAAAAAGAAGTGTAATATTTAGTAAGCCATGATCAGACAACAGTCCTTAAAGTCAAATTTATTTTTATGGAAGACTTCCGTAAGCACCTAAGGAAATATAATGATGTATAACTTTTGGGCTTCTTAAAAACTGATACAGTGTTTTCTTAATGAGTAGAGTTAGAAATCACTGTCATTCTAAGATCATTGAATCTCTCATAAATCTGAAAGATGTGTTTCTACTTATCCTGCTCTGGGAAGAATTCATGTATAAGTACCTTGAACTGTAGCACATATCCAGGTTTCAACGTCAAATCTCGAGTTACTGCAAACCGATCTCCATCTGATTTTCCGAACACCATGGCTGAGGGTGTGGCAGCGCAGAAGGTTTCATTTTTAACTGTGCCTTCATTGGCCAGCATCAACCACACACTCATTTGATTCATAGGGTAATCAAAAGCTGGCTTCTCGTAAAAGTTCTAATAGAAATGATACAAACAGAACAAGAAAGAAATCGATAGCTTGGAAAACAAGAAAGGAATTTTCAGTTATGGCATGGTTGGCCATGAACAATTTACATTTGTAGTAAAATACAGGAGAACTTATAGGTCAACTTTTTCTATAATGTCATTAACATTTTGTCCTGATTGTTTAAAACCAAAAATGTTTAGCTCTAGTGGGCGATGTAGCTCAGTAGCACAGTGCCTTCCTGGCAAGTGGGAGGTCCTGAGTTTGATCCCCAGTACACACACACACACACACACACACACACACACACGCACACATATCTCATATATATGCATCACATCCCATTGGTTGTCTGAACACTTTCTGAAACACAAACAATTTTGCTTGATGATTTAGCCAGACTTCGCAGTGCTTTCACATCTAAATAACCTGTGAGCTACTGGCTTACAAAAGTTAACAAAAAAATCAAGTACAAAAACTGAAATTTATAATGCACAATTCAGTGTCAAGCACTAAATACTTCAGGAAGCTAATAGTTCTTTGTCTCATCCACTTGGACAATCCTCTGCTTCTTGGCGTTCTAGCACCTGAGACTTACCTGGGGAAGAGTTGGGTTGACAACTGGGATAACCTGTTTCTGCTTCTCTGACAGAATAATGATGTCATCCACTGCCCACTGGTCATAATCCTCCCCTGAGAACACGGGCTGCCACCAGCGGAACCGGGTGCAAGGGGTCTTAGCAGCAGCTGGAAGCTCCAGGTAAACAAATCTGCATACAAGCAAATCACTGTGGTTGGGAAAGGAAAAGCTGTGTTCTTCTTAGTGGTTGATGAAGTAGCAAAGAAGGAACAGAGAAGGTTTAGTTTTGGTTGATCTCTTGATGTTTTTGAAATTTCTACATTTGGACAGACGAGAGATTCAATGTTATATGAAAGTCGAATCCTGGTCTGATATATTTCATTTAGAATTATATCTTTTGGAAAAGAGAGAAAAATATTTCAACTGACCTTGATTCACCAAGTTATTCTGCTACTCTAATAATGGTCATATCTTTAAAAGAAATATCAAGAAAAAACAGTTCTTTGCATGTTCATAGAATAAAATAGTATTTAAGAAAATTTCCAAAGGAATTCTTACTCACTGTGGGGAAACATAAATATGCATTAAAAATGAAACATGAATCACCTTAATCTACTGCATTATAGTGAATAATTTTATATAAGTGAGATATATATATTTTGATGTCCTACATTTTGAAAGTTTACATTGCATTATAAGGAATTCTCATGCCAGTATTCCTATGATTATTTTAATGTCTACATAATTTTAATTACATACTCATGTAATTATTTCAACTTTCCCTATAATAAATAATTTCGTGGTGAAATTCCTTTTGCATAAATCTTTATCTGTACTTCAGTTTTTTCATTTATACAAAATTAGCAGAAATAGGATTACTAGGTCAAATGAACTGGTCATGCGTGAGATTCTTGATTTTTCAAATTCCTTTCTCAAAGGGTTATAATAGTTTTTGCACCTTTTCTCTCTGGTTCCTTGAGAACACTAACTATTATAATTAGAAAATATTACCTTGACTGTTAAAAGTGGTATCTCCTTATTGCAAGTTGAATATTATTCATATTTTATTAAACATTTGTTCTACCTCTTTTGCAAAATTTACACATCTCTTTTATTTATTTTTCCCTTGGGATCTCAGTATTTTTTATGGTAAGTTATACAAAAGTTTACAAGAATACTGATAAATTATTTATCACATTAGCATATATATTTTACTGCTTAATTTCTTTGTTTTCATTTCTTTGTTTTTTGACAGGTCTTATATTTGTATTAGTATATTTCTGTGTAAATATCTCTTTCCATTGTATTTGTATTGTTTGGATTTTTTCGCAAGTTCAAATAGTAACCTGTAAAGTGTTTTAATCTGAAATTAATTTTTCACAATTTTTCGTGACAAAACTGACAATATAAACAAATATTTCCTAAGTGGCTACTCATGCTTTTCTATTACCACTCGATTAAATTATCGCTTATTTCATTAGTAGGTAATATGCTTTTTTTTTCATACATAAGTAAGTTCTTATGTCACAAACTAAGGGGTATCTTTCTATCAGTTTCCAGTTTTCCCATGCCAGGACACCATCTTTTCCATTTACTCATTCTCTTTTATATCTCTGAAGGAAACTATAAAGTTTTATAGTTTCCTTCATAGACTTTCTTAGTATTGTTTGTTAAAGTCACTTCTTACATTTACTTAGGCATTTGTAGCATGAACAGGAGTTTCTCCATATCTTCCAACTCAGAATTTCTTAACCAGTTTAATATCACAGAAATCTGAGAGACTTTGGTGAATGTCTTTGGCATTTTATATATTTCCATAAATAAAATATTTTGCATAATATTTGAGGTGGAATTTGGAGAAGCCATTAAATGTTTGCCTGTTCATACAATTTTCTAGTCCCTTCATTGAACTACTCTTACTTTCAAGGTTGAGAATTATATTGCTAGGAAAAATAATTTGCATTACTTCAAATTGTTGTTGAAAGCAGCTTGGCCTCCTTATTGATTCCTTCTACTGCGCTGGTCTTGGACTCTCGCTGGGTTTCATCTCCCACCAGCGTTTCCAATCTCTCCCTGGATGGTACGTCACTTGTTTCATCCCATTGCCTTTTCTGGCTTTTGTTTTATTCATCTGGTGTCTTTCCTTCCTCTAAAAGAAATGTTCTTTCATATCTGCTTGTGTTATATTATGGAAAATCATGTCATCTTTAAGAGATCTGATATTTTAAAATAATAAACAGGGGCCAGAGATTTAGCTCAGTGGTTCCTGTGCCTGCCTCGCAAGCGCAAGGTCCTGAGTTTGATTCCTGGTAACCACATACGATGCTGGGTGTGGAGACTCATGCCCACCAGCCATCAGTACCACATACCACAGTGCTGGGTGTGGTGGCTCATGCCTATGATCCCAGCACTTGGGAAGCAGAGACAGGAGGATTGCTGAGTTCGAGGCTTGTCTGGGCTACATAGTGAGCTCAGGGCCAGCCTGAACTACAAAGCAAGACCCTGTCTCAAAATAAACAAACAAACAAACAAACAAACACATCAATCTTCAGTTTATGAAAGAGGTATATTTTAGGTACCATGTTCAAAATAAATTCAGTTCACAAGAGCTGTTCCTATATATTCCTCAATACTAATTTCTTTCAATGCCACAAAATTCAGTTGTACTATGTAAAACAGGAATGACATTGATATGCTAAAGCTTAATAATTGTTAGTGGTCATATAAATAATTTCATCTTTGCATCAAACTGGAAATACTGATTATATAAAGAAATTCTCTAAAAGTAATAACATTGACTTTTTTTTTTTTTTTTGAGACAGGGTCTCGCTTTGTAGTTCAGGCTGGCTCTGAGCTCACTATGTAGCCCAGGCAAGCCTTGAACTCAGCAATCCTCCTGTCTTTGCCTCCCGAGTGCTGGGATGACAGGCATGAGCCACCACGCCCAGCACTGTGGTATGTGGTATTGATGGCTGGTGGGCATGAGTCTCCACACCCAGCATTGTATGTGGTTTCCGGGGATCGAACTCAGGACCTTGCGCTTGCGAGGCAGGCACAGGAACCACTGAGCTAACCCTCTGGCCCAACATTGACATTTTAATGTTATTCATATAAAAATACAAACATAGAACTTCAAAATGGTACGAAATGGCAAAAGAGCCAAATTAAACACATTGCCTAGGGCAGGTATTATCTTTCAACATGAATCATTTCCCTGAATACTTTAGTAGTTGCATAGGACATATTATATTTTCTTCATCTACCAAAATAAAGACGGGGATAGGTCAGTGTAAAATTTTAGCAATCTGATAACTAAAGACTTACATATACATGTTTTCAGACCAAATTTGGGTGTAGCCATGTAAGAACTTTTAACCAAAAAAAACCCTATCTTCCTGTTTAATCTAATAGCAGAACATACTCTCTTTATACATAAAACAAAAATAAGATTTTCAAGTGGAAAAATAAACTTGGGCCAAGTCTGCATCACAGACTTTCTCCGGGTAAGCAGTAGCCAATCATCTTACTTTTCTGTTAGCCGAAATTCTTTTCCTCCAAAATCTTAACAAATTCAAAGACAACTGCAAATGATTTCCATCCAATCACTAAAATGAAAGGAAATCCTCATATGTTGGGCTATCTCATGTTAAATATTTATGAGTTTGTTGATTTTTGCAACTGTCAACATTTTAGAAGCAGCTCAACGAGAGTTTACTCTTTCCCATTCCCAGAAACCACAGGGAGGCCCACCGGCTGGCGCTACCTGGGTCTGCCGAAGTCGGCGAAGTACATTTCCGCCAGCAGGTGCCACTGGATGCCCCCGTTGTTGCTGTACTGGAGGAGGACGCCTTCCTCCCTGCTGTCCGGCTTGTTGCACGTCGCGCTCTCCCCACCGATCTGGATGTAGAACTGGACGAAGTCCACCCAGGAAGTGTCCAAATCCCAGCTCACCAGCTGCCTCTTCCCAGCCTTTCCAGAGGACAGAAAAAACACCGTCAGACCCTGGCAAGCTCTTTGGCATTCTGCTGTTTCCCTGGATACCTTAGATCAATGTTTTCATCACTGATTTTTATGACTTGGCTATGAGACCCTGTGAGAATTTCTAGTGATGGCAAAGTCTACATGAAACAAAATTTAAAAATAAAACAAAATTATTATTATTATTACTATTATTATTATTTGAAACAGGGTCTCGCTTTGTAGTTCAGGCTGGCCCTGAGCTCACTATAGAGCCCAGGCAAGCCTCAAACTCAGCAGTCCTCCTGTCTCTGCCTCCTGAGTGCTGGGATGACAGGCGTGAGCCACCACACCCGGCAAAACAAAATTATTTTTAATGAAAGCATTCCCAGCCCTTGCTTTGTAAATACTCTCCAGGCAGAATGAGAAAGACCATACACTCTGAAGTCAGCTAGAGCTGAGTCTGAGCCTCAGCCCGTCACTCACAGGGTTCACCAGCTGTGTAACCTTTCTGAGTTTTCACTCTCCTTGGAGGTATGTGTGATAACACCTGCCTCACTGGGCCGTGTGACTGTTAGGTGCAGTAACATGTGCCATGTAAGTGGCCTAGCGGGCTGGATGGCTTCCTGAGCTATGTCTCGGCCCTCCTCTCCCGTGGGAATTAAAGCCACACAGGGAGGATGGAAACTTCTGGACAAAAGGAAAGCACAGTCCCATTTCTCAGGTTCCTAATTTGTCCATCTCTCACTCTCTAATAGCGAGGTTTTGAGGGGCCATTTACATAAGCTTTTTACAACCCTCAGTCTCCTTATGTCCTAAAAGCGTTAGTTTTCCTCAAATCCAGTAACCCACTTCCTGTACCTGGAACACCCACCACACGTCAGAGTACTTTTGTGACATGTTAGATCTACGTAATGACGAGTGTCGTCCTTCTGGTTGTGTGTAAATGGTTTCATGCTCTGGGGTCTGAAAGAGGGTTTGCTTCTCAGACTCCTGCCCCTGAACACATCAGCCAAAGCAAACCCACAGACTTCTCTGAGCCAGTCCGAGAGTTCACAAGTTCAATTAAAAGCTGGGGCAGAAAACAGAGTACACACAGTATAGGGAGACACTCATATTAAAATGTGAACCCTCCTCTTGTCTGCTAAGTTCATTAAGAAAAGGTTTCAGTTATTAGAAGTCATAGGGGAAATATATGGAGCTAATTAAAAGAATTCATTGCTATTAATAGATTTAAAGCAAATTAAGAGATTCTAACATGAACAAGTATGCCCACAAGAAGGAAAACTCAAGTTCCTTCTGAAGCAGGAACATATTCTTCTAAACTTCCAATTTTAACTGCATATTGGAGGAAATTTTGTAAGTAACGTGCATTTCCCACTTGTTATAAATGCTTTAGTTTTTTATTGTTGATCTGAAATACTGTAAGAGAAACAGTAGAGAGATCTTCGCATTTTCATGCCTCAAGCTCATTGCAGAAGGAATGAGCTTTAGATGAAAAACTACAGAATTTAGCAGGTTAATGTGAATCTAGCAGTCCATGAAAAATTTGGCACGTGGCAATGAGCCAAAGGGATAAAGATCTAAGGTGAGTAGAAGTATGAAAATCCAATTATCACAATTAGCTGGTTGGAATGATGGCTGTAATGTGACATGCGCACTACTTATGAAATGAGGAAATCACAGAAAAGCTGACCACTGTATCTATAAAAGAGAGGAATTCTAAGATTAGAGATACGGATGCAGTGTGCACCGGCTCCAGAAAGCAGCATGGACATGGCAGGATGTGAACAGGATGCTGAAAGTCTCACGTGATAGCGGAGGAGATGGGAGTGAGAGAGGGCTGGGGGTGGGGACACTGGCAGAATCCATGCGCTAGGAGGAGGAGGAAATAAACTCCCTGGTGGAGTGCGCATGCGCGGCGGGGGGTGTTCGGAAAGCGAATCCAAGCTTTGCAGGAATATAGGAATATTAGAGAACATCCTGATCTTTTGTGTAAAACAAGGGAAAGGATGGTTGTGTTTTTAGATCAGTCTGTCTAGGGTGGTGAGCAAAACCCTTTCGGTGGCTGTGCATCCGCCCTCGCAGTCTACCCTCCAGGGGAAAGGTGTTTCCTGATGAGTATTTCCGAGTACTGATATATATCTCCGAGGCCAGTTCCATCCAAGCCCACCTTGGGTTTTTAGTGCGTAGGCCCAGTTTCCTGCTTTTGGCATAAGGCAGCTTCTCCTACTTAGAACTAAACAGATCTGAATACATTTATTTTGAAATGATGATTTTAAGTTAGTGGCAGGGCCATGTATGCATAAATATTTGGTGATACCAGTTTGACATTTACTCTCATAAAATGGAATTACGATAGTGACCTGTATTGTGCTCTTTCTATTGACTCAACATTATTCACGGTTCTTTACCTGCATTAACTCAAGTATTAGTCCCAACATCCCAGTTCTCAAGAAAACAGACACACCGAAATGTTACAACTTGTCAGATGAACCAATAAATGAGTTTTGGAATACAGATATAAAACCCAGGGAGCTGGAGACCAGAGACTGTCTTGAATTCGGTGAAGGGAACATTGATATGGAGTCCATTTCCTTAACATATTTAACTTCTATGTGTGCATGTGTACACAGATTTATTGGGGTGTTTGACTATGTATTAGTGAAGGATACATAATCTTATTTTAAAATCAATGCTTAGGCCAAGCACAGACTTTCCATTTCTGCACAATTATAAAGCATGCCCAAATCTATATCATATATATTGACCATGTATTGACTATGTCTTTAACAGTAGTCATCAGGGACCCTTCAATGTCAGTACATAGGAAACACTGATAAATGGAATCCAGTCTTGGTTTTCAATCATCATGTTTTTGTCTTGTTTGCTTGCTGATTCTTTGTTCTTCACCTGCTTCAAAACAAAACCTGTACCTATTTTTGCACTTGGATAAATTAATTTTTCTTGGAATTCTGCCCAAGCAGACTCTGCAGTGTATCAGCCCTATGCTACACCTGTCTACTCGCTATGTGATGGAAAGTGGGACAGTTCCAGTGGTGGCAGAGCTGGTGGCTGGAGTCCTTTTTGGGAAGAAGTGCTAATCCTTCCACATTCCAAAAGCGTTGCCACTAATTCAGGCTAGACACGCTGTGCGGGATAAAGAGGGGGCGCCCTCGACTCCTTCTGCAGACTGACTAGGAGACGAACTGGAGAAGATGGAAAAGAACGTCTTGCATGGAGTGTAAGAAGGAGGAGGGGGAGGCGCGGCCCTGTCTGTTGCCTTAACCAAACCACAGGAGCTGAAGGTGTTTCGAGAGAACCAGTCTCTGTGATTCTGCCTGGCCCGTCAGTCCTAGTTAGTATTTGCCAATCCACATGCCCAGATCCGGTGCGACTCCTGAGGAAAACTGAACGCGGCAATGAAAACGTTGATAGTGAGCTCCGCACATCAGCTAGTGCCACCAGCAGTCACCACACAGTCAGAGGAGGACCAGAGACATCTGCTCACCATGGAGAGCTGGCCGGTTCCCCAGGCACAGCTCTGATGCCCCTATCCTTACCATTACTCCTCCATCCCCAATCCTATTCCTGAGGTTAATGGACAGATAAATTTAGTAAATACTTACAGAAGTTCCTTCTATATGCCAGGGACTATTCTGTAGGACTGACAAATACTAACTCATTCAACCTGCAGAATAACTCTAGCGATTCTCTTATTGTCCTCTCTTCATGGTCAATAAAGCTAAATTATGAAGAGGTGAAGTAATGTGCATAAAATTACAGAGTTAAGACGTGGTAGAAGAGCACTGGGTTATGAGTCTGGCTCCAGAATTGCCGTCCTCCATGCCTGAATCACCGGCCCCACCTACTCCCTGCGTATCCCCTATTTCCAGCCTTCCAAAGGCCGAGAGAGAAGAGACCAGGAGGCTGCCCGTCTCCCAGACCTCAGGGTGCAGCCAGCTGTCGCTGCAGGCAGCAAAGCACTGGGTTTTAAATCAGGCACGAGAAGGGGGGGATTACACACTGTCTAACCTGGATTTGTATGAACCCAAAACAGAAATAACACTGCAAGAGTTCGCTAGAAGTAGCGAAGAACAGACTCGACCAAGCCCAGGCAAAGCGGAGGATCCGGGGACGGTCAAACCCCGTCTCATCTGCGCCGGTAGATTTCGCGCTGTTCCGTGACCGGTCACACATCCCCACGGTCCCCACGACGCAGCCAGCTCTTGGCGTCCATACCTTGCTGAAGTACAGCGATGACCCTGAGGAGATGACCCCACATCCTTGTTCCGCTTTGACAATTTCTCCCCCGATCACTTCTTGCCAGTCAGACTCCCAACCATTCTGGCTCTCGAAGTCTGACATGACCGTGGAAGGCAGCGCGGCTTCTGGGAGGCACTCAGTGCCTTGGTAGCCCTGGTCGCACCTAGGAGAGAGCGAGCAGGAGCCAGTGAGGGGCCGTTTGGAGGCGCTGGCTGCCTCAGCGGAGACGCTTCGCGCGTCCAGCCTTCCCTGAGCTCTGAGCGCTCACTGCGGAACTCCTCTCCACAGCACTGGGGTGTGTGCGCGTGTGCGTGTGGCGTGGTACTGACACTGTCCCTTCACATTCCTCAAAAGGACAGTGACATGAAGGTAGAAGTCGGGCTTCGAGAAATAAGGAGGGACACAGCTGGGGCGCTGCGCCCCAGTGAGGGCTGGCGCGTGTCCCAGAGCCTAGAAACTCGCACGCACACGCTTGCTCGCCGGCCGGACCGTAACCCTGGACATGTTTCTCAGTGCCGCTTCCCGACCAGAGGATGTCTCTCAGGGGTCTGGGCCTGCTCTAGGGCCTTCCTGTCTTCTGCTCACCCACGGTAATCGCCCTCACCCTATGCGGGCAACTTTGAGCTTCTGGTAAAGTGGTGCAGAGCACTTTAATGAGAGTGTCCACAGAGAAATGGGAAATAATAGCAAGGATCTTTTTAATGAACTCTGAAATGCAAACCCAGGAGGCCTCATCTTGAGGTTTGGAAGACGGAGCTGGATACATATTTTAATGTGCCAACATCTTACACAATTGCAGCACAGTTTCTTGATGGTACGGCGGTACCATGAAGCCCCTGGGTCTGACGGCAGGCGCTGTGGCACGCCCGCAGACACACATCCCAGAGGCAGGGATGGATCGCCTCTCTGGGGCACAGACCTGCACATGCCGTGGTCACACGAGCCGTGGCCGTTGCACATGTTGGGACACTGCTGCCCGATGTAGATGCTGTCGAGAGCCCACTCATCCTGGGCGGTATAGTAGCTCTGACTCCAGCGGAAGCGGGTGGCACTGGACCTAGGAATTGGGAACAGTAACATAAATTGCTTCATGTGGTGGTAGAAACAAAGAATGCCAGGGAGTTCACTAACCCTCTGGAACTTTTTAGCTGCCCATCATTTTTATCAAGTTTAATTCCCACTTAATTATGCTACAGTTCAACAGTTCTACCATGATGAAAGTGTAAAGGAAATCTGGCTCTATGTGATATAGTTAAAGCTCAGTTAACTTGAGACATTTTCAAAACCAAATTTTTAGTATTTTTGGTGGATGCTCAGAGATTTGAGGCTAGCAAAAGAAAAGTAAGTAGGAACACTAAAAAAGAAAGGTAAAATGTTTACCTAAGAGTAAGAATATTTCTTACAGTGAGCACATCAGTAGTTATTAGAGAGCTTCTGATTAGCTCCTAATATAAAAGAATCTTGGGGGATATTACTTTAGGGTTGAGAGGATGTACTATTCTGAACCATACAAGTAAGAACATCTGACTGCTAAATTCTGCTTGTTTCTAAAATATTCATTCACTTGAGTTACATGGGCAAGTTGATCATAAGTGGATATGAAAAGTTATACAATCCACTACACACAGAGAGACACGGGGGACCTTAGCTCAGGGAAGCCGGGCACTAAGTCTCAAGAAGAATTTATTTTGGGAGCATTGTCAAGAAGGCTTCCAGCCACTGACTACTTTATAACGCTCTTCTAAAATGATAGCATACTTTTCGCCTTTAGGAATTTTCAGGGACTGTTGTTAGTTCTTTTTAGTTCAAGAGCCAAACAGAGCAATATACAGTCAAAGGGGCCGTGCAGAGTTACCATGGGCCACTGGGTTCCGCTGACTGAACTGTTCCCACCACACCGTCCACAGACATATCTGCTCTTAATGGCTCCACATGACCACTAAAGCCTTATGCATCAGTTCTCCATGTTAAGTGCTCCTCAGTCCGGGACAGACGGCTACGATCCAGACCACACTTTCGTTGTTTATTTTTACCAATGCTCCATTGCTCACAGGTTGCATTTTCATGTCCAGTGGGGTAATTCCAGGATTCGCCGAAGTATATGCAGCCCACAGGTTTGCTGGCCTCACAGGGCCCGGCCACGGCACACACAGAGGGGCAGACGTGCCTCCTCCTCTATGGGAAGAGGTTTGTGTTTGGAATTAAATGGCCGCCACAAACTTCATAGTCCCTTAAGCAATGGTTTTTAGAAGAGTCTAAAAGTCGACACTTGGAGCACAGAACCTACAGAACAGACCTACACAAAGTGCACGCGCCGTTCTCAGCCTGAAAGGAAGAGCTGACCCCACTTTTAAAAGATGATTTACAATCTGAGTCAAATTCAGCGCCACAGGTGATAGGCAGTGAGACCTTTTGGGGACAGAGACACTGTACCTTTGTCTTAAGAGTTGACCCAGGAAAAGAATAAAATAGTTATTCAAAAGAGAAATGAGTCAGGGAGTGGATAATCACGTTGGAAAAGGGCAGCCTGTTTCTCATATCGCAGGGTAAAGGGTTGCAGAATGGGCCCCCGGTCTCTGGTTGTTCTCTGTTTATCAGCTGTGACCTTTAGTGAGAAACCAAGAGCCTCCAGGGCTTCTGGTGTTCAACCTCTCAAATAAAGGCTTTGGATAACCTAATTTCTAAGATCCCTTCCAGCTGTCAAGTATAACGATTCCTCCAGTGGTATGTGGACTGAGATGACAGCCCATTTGCTTTATGCATAGATGCCTTTATAAAACTCAGCATACATTATTCTGAGGTTTTGTTCCTTCCCTTGTTAGATTTCTTTATGCTTGTAATGGCCATGTGCAGACACAGCCCCTTTGTCTAAGTAAATTAATCCTCACACACATCTTATGATTTCTTCAAAAAAAGGTATTTCCTTAAGACAGAAAGCTTAAAGTGGATCATTCCATTTAAACACAGCCCACCGTTTAATGTGCTGATGTTAATTAAGGAGCAAAGGCAGGAAAAGCAGGTTGAATATTGGGTTCATTTTTGGTGAGAAAAAAAGTCGTGTGAGCAATCTCCAGGCGGCCACCCGTGGGAGAGGTGTGATCTCACTGCCGTGGGCCACAGTGTGGCCAAGCATCGCCTTCAACATCAGTGTTTAATTGGCCAATTCTTCCCCTCTCTCAGCTCCCTCAAATGATTTAAGAAGATCTTATTCACTTTGGAACGAACCGGAAAGAACTGCTCTGCGGGTTGTGAAGTGAAGTAGATCTGCGTTTTAGACCCAAATTCTCGGGTTCCCCAAAGCAACAAAATTTGAGTCTTTGATTTCTCCCCACATAAACTCCAAGGCTAAAATAAGATGGCAACGAGTCCTCTCCTGACAGGGAACCTGAGGAATTGAGGTAAATAAAGGCTGACTAAACTATACTTTCCACTTTTAGAGTTCCTGTAATTGCATTTACCCAATTATTCTGACTCTCATTCAGTCATTAGGTGTTGATTTGTTTATGAAGTCAGTGACTGACAGCTGTTTGGGTCTCATTAGACCCTGTTCTTATGTAAATGTCTCTCATAAAAACAAAATTCATTTTCATTGGGTAACAAATGTTCACTTCGTATAGTCTGAACAGGTGTATACATTTGATATTTCCACTGTAAGTGATACTTAGCACATTATCTAAAGTTAAGAGATCTTTGATAATGCGAGGACCACAGTAGCTTTGATGCCTTCAGATTCTATTTGCACATGTTTCAGTCAAAACAGCAGGACAATGATTTGGCCAAAGAAGCAATACAGATTCAAACCCAACTGCACTCCTTTCCTTCGGAGGAATGCTGATTCTGAAAGTCTGAGATGAACACAGAGTAATAAACACACCTATCAAGTGACAAGGAGAGTAAATGTAGAGCTTTAAACATTATAGATTCCAAAACTGGTTACAGACAATAACTAATTAAATACCAGTTTTTATTTTTATTTTATTTATTTATTTTTTTGAGGTACCAGGGATCGAACTCAGACCCTTGTGCATCCAAGGTTGGTGCTGTACCACTTGAGCTAAATCACCAGCCCCTTGAATACTATTTTTAAATTGCAGCAATAATGTTTAATTTAAGTATAGTCACTGGAAATGCCAAAAATAATTATCCCACTGGCCTGTGTTTTTAAAAATATTCTTAATTTTTTTCCTGCAAAACTTTGAAGGAAATTGGGAAAATAGAGGTATATAATTTATTGCATGGGGGATAAAAGCAAATATTTAAAAAATGAGTAGTTTTTTTTCTGTTTGCAAAATGAGATACAATGATACAGTTCATTGAGTGACACTGAATTAAAACTGTATTTATTTATCCAGTATTCAGTGCGCATGACTGCTACATGGCAGGCACTGTGTTGGATTTGTAGAGTTTAAGGGTTGATGCAAATTAACCTCTACTAACCTCTACATTAAAACTTTCCACTTAGTAGTGTCATGTTTTGAACTAAGAAATGATAGTGTAACATACAGCTTGGGAGTAAAATAACCTTCATACATTTTTGTGGAAATGAAGATACTTTTTTGGGTACTGTTTAAACTCTAAAAACCAAGAAAATCATTCATAAGGTTTTTATAGAGGAAGAGACATCTCTAAAATACACATCCATGTTGTTTTACCACAATTTTGAAATTGTACCACACATTAATAACAACCAATAATTTTCATTTTACGAATTTTTTTCATTTGACAGGATCTTACTACTGTACCTTGTCCAAGATGGTCAACTCCTCGGTTCAAGCGTTCATGGGTTCAAGAAACTTCCTGCCTCAGTCTCCTGAGTAAGTGGGACTACAGGGCTATACCACCGCGTCCAACTTTCCATTTTTTAGAAAATGAGACAAATGTACTTAATTGTAAAATATTGAAAAAAAAATCCCTCAGTAACTTTTCACCCAGTATGACCAGTATTTCATTTGATTGATATGTCATGTTGTACAAAACTTTACTGCTATATATGCTTGAAATGTCATTGAAATGAAAGTCTTGATTATATTCTCAGCAGCAGACATAAACAAGCAGAATGTGGGAGAAAGTAAAAACTTGTTACACAAAGTGTCAGCAGAAGATGTAGGAAACGGCTCACAGTTGGATATGAAAAGCTCTGTGGAGAGCAAATTGCAAGCATTTTATCCAACTGATATAATGACACGTCCTTTAAAATAATCAGAGCACCATTCTTCTATTGGACAGTAATTCAACCTTCAACCAGAGGTGTAAGAATTATTCTAGGTTGGTATCTAGAATTATTCTAGGTTGTTTTTATGTACAGGCAAACATATAAAATAATCTGAGAAGGTTTTATTTAGTAATTTTCTCTTCACCAAAGGAGAACTAGAAGGCAGATATCAGAGAAAAATATAATACTTGTCTCTTTTATGTTTTTTTTTCCTATTGTACACATTACAGAATCTTAGAATTCTAGGAGTGTGGGAAACCTTTAAGATTATCTAATGAGAACATTTCATTATGTCCATAAAGAATTGGCCTTGAAAAGGTTGTACATGATAAAGATCATGCAATTAATTAAAAAGTGGCAGATTATGCTGAGAATTCATGTCTTTTAGTTTCCAGTTCAAAGCTTTTGCTTTGAGTAAGTCCATCCTGACTTTGGGTTTTAAATTCTCTTCATCTTTGTTAATTCTTAATCACCCCACCCAGCAGTACTGCATTGTTTTAGTTGATCAACCTAACCAGAAACAATGCAATATCTACAAAAAAGGATTATGTTTTTTCCTTTCTTTCACATTATGAAATGTTTACTGAGGTCTCTACTTCTGGGAGAATGATTTTTATTGTTACTGGAAAAATGTGACTGGAGAAAAAAATTCATATTATATATTTTGATATAAAAAGTACAGCTTTGTAACAAAAAAATGATCTTGCACCCCAGAATACTTGAATTTCTGGATTCTGTATCATTTCCTTTTGTAGTGAAACCTAAAGGAGCCAGTTCTGTAAAAAGAGAACTTTGGTTAAGAAGGATGGTCAGGACAAGCGAGGACAGGGAAAATCTAATTTTCATTAACTCTATTTTTCAAATATCCTTAGTATGAAAACAAGATCTGGGCCTTTTGACAGTGAAAATAGAAGAGTAAATATCTTGCCATTGTCCTTAACTGAGCTTCATGTGAAAGTCATCCTAAGAGAGAGAGGAAAAGTTACAGTGAAAACCGTATCTAATGATGTCGTCTCTCACCAGGTCTTCTGGGGAAGGAGGACTATGACTCTTCGCCACTGTGTGAACTCACTCGCGTGGTAAATACTGGCCGATGTGAATTCCTGGCAGCTTGGCATACTGGGAAGGCATTCCTGAAAGAACCAGGCAGAAGTGAAACTCAGCTTCCCCAAGGGAAACTGCTGGCCCACGCAGCAGAAGTGCAGAAGACTTTAAGGAAATCTGAGACGATAATCCCCACTATGGTGAAATGAATGTGATCCATGACTTTGCCTTCAGCGAAGCTAGAACATTTGGGAAATAACCACAAATGAGAAGCTTTAACGGAATTAAACATCTACCAATTCTTACGTACACAAACAGAAATGGGCTAGGATTAATTCTTGACCTGTTATAACATTAGCATTTGGTAAAATTATTCTGTTAATGTAGTTATAGCCCTGCACTTATAGCTATGTCAGATTCCTGATGTATATATGAAAATATAAACTTCATTCCAAGGAACTGGATCTATATTGTTTTTTGTATGTAAAGTCCATAGATACCACATTCTTTATATAGTCTCTACACAAGTGAAGACACCAGAAAAAGAAAAGAAGAAGAGATTGTAGGAAAAGAAAAGTATATTTATACAAGAAGAGGAGCAGAGAAACGCAAGTCTCTGGTCCTGAAATTACGACCTGTGACAGTGAACTGTGTCAATCTGAGTAAGAAAGATCCAGCTAAATCGGATCAGCGCAGTTCTAGTGTGGCTGAAGGGATTCACTAAAGACAGAGGACCCAGCCTGGGTATGTGTGGCCCCAGACAAATGGGCTCGCCACCTGAACGGAACGAAAGGGAATCAGAGAAGGGGGCCAATTCTGTTGCATCGGAGGTGCTCCAGGCCTCACCTGCACCTCGGACTTGTCTCTTGCCTTCCAGCTCAGACCGTCCAGCCTTCCACTGCAGACCCTTCGCCCTCCCGATACAGACTCACACGGGACACCACAGGGCGCTCCAGCCCTCGGACTGGATCCTTGGGGTCCCTAGTGTGCACAGAGACCCTTCTCACTCTTCTCCGCCGGACTCTGTGGGTGGCCACTGTTAGCCAATCTTGTAAATGCTTATTTATTTGTATACTTTGCTTTAAATCTGCTTGTCTAGTAAGCACTGATAGATAGTACTCTTTATTTTTAATTTTCTTCATATTTAACAGTGAAGAATGTGGTATCTGTGCAACCTTTTATGTCAATTCTAAGTCATGAATAACGTCATTTCTTTTGTAACAAACTTAAACTTTAAAGTTGTAATTGCTTTATTTGAAAAGGAAGACATGACCCATCATACGCTTTAAAGAAAATAGACTTACTTCTTGGACAAGGTGCCAGGTGAGGCCATGGTTGGTTGAGTACTCCAGTTTCACCTGGTTGTCCATGTGTGGAGTGTATTTCTGGCCACATCCCATCACCAAACTGAACTGAATCATGTAGGAGGCCCCGGTCTGCATGGACTGTGTCTCCACATAGCGCATGCTCGAGGCCAGTTTGGAATCTCCTGTGAAGCTGAAAGACACAGGCAGAAATGAGAAAATCCCTGAGAGCAGTGTGGGGACTAGTGGAACCCTTCACTTTGTACTGTAGCCAAAATAGCTTCATTGCGCAGAATTACTTCTGCCTTGTCAAGCTGTAGAAGGGATTTCAACCAATCTAGTAAATAAGATTTGAAACAATCTATCAAAGAAGCAACTTTGTTTTTATAAAATTAACACCTATAGTTGTCAAATGTATTTGAAAGTAGATTCTCTTTTATCACTGGCGTTAATCTCATCTCCTGGAATCTGTTGTAAGGAAAGAATTCTAAATTCAGAGGTAACTTTATAAACATGACAAAGATTATAACACGTCAAAAAGAGGGAAGTGAAAGACTTAGAGAATTGATATGGCTCCCTTGCAGAATAGTATTTAAATTTCAAACATGAAAATAATATAACTGGATTAAAATGTACATTATGAAAGAAATTTCAAAAATATGCACAAAATGATGCATAAAGAAAATTGAACAGAATGCCCTATAGCTAGTTATGGTGTTGGGAAATCCAGCAGGTTGTGAATTTTGTTTGTGTTTCTCTTATTTGACAGAGTTTTTAATGTTCATGCATTAATCACTAAAAATACCTAATGTAGTTTAAAGTCAGTAAAATTTAGATGCTTTACTGTATCCCAACTGAGTGCTTTGTAATTATATCTGTAAACTATGTGAAGGTAGGCAAAATTATATTTTTAAGGAAAATTTCTCAAGAAATTTGTAATTTGCTGGAGCAGATTGAAATATGGATACAGTTACATGGTCAGTATAAACATTCTGAGGATCCACCGTGCTAGGGTTTGCACCCCAGCACCTGAGTCCACTACTCTGAAGCAGGCCCAGCACGCTCTCAGTCACTCCTCATAATCAAGGCGGAGCTAATTTAATACTCTGTGGAAGCTTTAATGCTTGTAATATATTTTCTTAACTATCTTTTGTGGAATCAACAAAGGAAGAGTACCATGATGTGCTTCTTGCAAAGATTAAGATGTCATTTTAAAATGGAATATTGTCCACATATGGAAGGGGTCACAATAGAGTTATGCTCAAGGTTATGAAATGTAAGAAGCTTTCCCCAACAATGAGTAATTACTTTTTAACAGTTCTTTTAGATTTTACAGCTGCACAGTGAATGGAGAAAAGTGTCTTGATCTCTGCTTTTGTAGGATGTTCAATAAAAGGAAGGAAAAAGTCCCATTCAGTACCCCTTGTCCTGCAAATTCAATTAAGAAATAAAAAAATGCCATGACTGGGTTATCATGATTAATAATGGTATCCCTCATTTACTGAGTGTAGGCCAACTCCTAAGGCTGGGCTAAGCACAATGTCCAATGACCTTACTTCTGCCTTCACAGTAACTCCATACAGCGGCAATAATTATTTCTTTTGAACAGAATAAGAAATGGGGCTAGTAACATTCAATGAGAAATCAGCTTTGCCTGACTTTTCAGACTTTTTACCAATATACTGTTTGTCTTTCTATTACCTTAAGATAGGGAAAGAAAAATATTTGCAATTTTAAATAATTTTTCTCATAGTTTGTTTACAAATTGTTAATTTTCAGTTATAAAATTGCACTGTAATGTTAAAGATATACTACTGTAATTGTTCCTGTGTGTTAGAGTACACAGTGTGCAATCTCAAAAATACATATGGGAAGGGCTAGGGATTTAGTTTAAGTGGTACCACACCTGCGTTGGAAGCACAAGGACCTGAGTTCGATCCCTGGTACCGAAAAAAAAAATTACGTATGGGACTATTCAGAAATACTGGAAAAGTAAAAGAAATCAACACAGAATAAAACAGTGGTCTATCATTTCCATGGTATTTTAAGTAGGCAAAGAAGGCCTTCCAATTTTTTTTCTGTGACAAGCGCTACTTTTACTTTCAAGGGTTAATGCTCATTGTACTACCTTGTCAGGGAAAGAAGGAATCTGGAAAAACTGTTTTTGCCATAAGGATATGCCACGCCTCCTGGGTTTCCTGAGAGGAAATGTAGAGCAAAGTCATGGAGCAAGGTCGCCAGGTTGCACTTGATCTGAAGGGTCTTCAAGTGACACAGGACCACTAAAACCACTTCACTTGGGCCACGCTCAGTGTCTCCCTACCCTGATGTTTCTGAGATAATTTGATATTATTTTTACCATCAGCCTCTTATAAACTCCTTCCTTTGACAGGGTTGTCCATCCTCAGAATTCTACATGGACACAGAAGGAAGCTCTGTGCTTTACACAAGCTGTGGGCGCCTAACCTCTGTGTGGGTACAAAGGTAACTGAGAACCTGGCTGATGAACAGAAGTTCACAAACCGGAGAAGGAGAGTGCTCTGAGCTGCTCTGATGACAGCAGATTTGAAAAGTGTCAGAATAGCAAGAAAGAAACAGGATTAAGAATTATACAAAACAACAAGCTAAGTAAGCAAAATGAGGGCAAAGAAACAATGACAACACCATTCTTGCTTAGCACTTGCCTAAGTCAACCGGTGGATTAAGAGCCCTGTGTTTCTGGCGTTTCCTACTGTGGGCAGGTGAATCCAGCTGCTGGTCACATCCTGGCTGCCTACTTACTTCAGCGACTGGTCTGGAGCGTTCATGTGTCCAGCAATGAGTTCTCACCGATGAGACACACATGGAGGATGTTAAGCCGGTTCATACACTGGGCTTTATCACGACCCTTTAAAAGGGGTGATGTAAGTGGCTGCCATGGCCTCTGCCTGCTGTTCCTGGGGTCTTCCTTCCTCTCTGGTGGGACAGCATTCATCCCGTAGCAGGACTGGGACAAGGGTACAGGGAGACCTCTCTGCTGGGGTGCAGCACGGATCCTGACGGCCTTGTTAAGGCACAGTGCAGCCCTAGACTTTCTATCCTGACTGCTCATTGTCGGTGACAAATGAGCCTCTTCTGTTTATGCCATGGTCAACCTTTTCTTGTTTTTGTTGTAACCTGGCCCAGAGGTGTGGCTGATATACCTGTCTTACTTCATCATACTGTACCCATCTTGATGCCTTAATCTGAAACAAAATAACACAAGAGAGGCACAGATGTCCCCGATTTACACGTCAGCCCCAAACTTGACTGTTTCTGATTTGCTCAGGAATGGTGGCTGAGAGCCAGTGACGGCAGGTTGGCGGGCCCTTCCTGAACGTTCAACTCAGCTGGGGTTTATGGCTCAGAGAATTTCACATATTGCCATCTTTAATGTACAGAATTGCTCTTCTTTGCTGTTTGTTGGAGTGAAGATATATTTTTAAAGGTAAAAATGAAGCTGAACTTATTTTTTAAAGGTAAAAATGAAGCTGAACTCTTTTCTGTTAAAAATCATAGGAATGGAAAAGAACAACCCACATCAGCATTTTTGGGAGAAATTCTGGAGACAGAATGTGTTGGGAATCAGGCTTAGTTTCATTCATGTTGTCTTGGAAGAGAGCCTCAGAAATCAAGGAATAATCTTTAAAAGTTCCTGGATCTAATTATAAGATGTAGAGAGAAGAGACATTTTCTCTGCTAGGACAGAACTGCCCCCTTTCCTCTCTCTGTGTTTTACCTCAGAGGCCAGTCGACAGCACAGCTCCTTTGCTTAGTCTCAGGTATTGCTGAGAATCTGTTTTCTCAGCCAGGTTGGAATCATATCTTATTCATCTTGGGAACGAAAGACAAGCCATGACTACATCTCACAGAAGCACATTATGTGGGCACCGTGGTTTGCCAACAGCCGGATTATCATGATTGACCTTTGAGTCCAGGCCACTTGGGCGGTCATCAGGGGCCCTGAACACTGTGTGAGAAAAACCGACTCTAGGCCTTCTGATTTGTGCTCTGAAGTCTTTCCCACTCTGTCATGTCTCTGGAAGGCTCTAGAGAATATTATTAAATAAAATGAGCGCATGAGTGAGGTCTCTCTACTGACGATCAAGCAAGTTTTACAAAACTACAGCTACTTAAATGCTATCATGAGCCCCAACAAAGTTCTAAGGTTACCTGCTAAATAAATCACTTCCTGTTTCCTCTAGCGTCTCTCTTCTGTTTCCAGAAGAAAAGGTTCTTTTATATAAAGGTAGATACATAGAACCAAAATAAGTGGGAAAATACTTGGTCCATAAAATTCTTTCAGAGCAAACTCATGTCATAACAGCCAACTTGCCCAGGAACTGAGTCATTTTTGACAAATAACTTAACCTTTTAAGAATATTTTGGTTAGAGAGTTAATACGGCTGAAATCTCATTATGAATGTGGCACAAGAAAAGACACTGCATCAAGATTTTTATTCCTTATAAACCTAAGCAGTCTTCTGTTATTTTCAAGAATCTCACAGAAAACAACAGCTTTGCAGAAATCTTTTCTAGGGAGACAAAAGAGCCATACAATGGTGTTTTTGTTTTGATGCTGTTCAAAAGTTCTAATCATCTGTAGGAGATGGGAATGGATCTGAGTGTCTCAGACATCATTGTCTTTTTGGCTACCTAACGTCAACAAATTTTTTCCTAGATTTCACAGAAAAATTTGATGTTGTAGATAAAGATGGACTTTTAAACTTAGCTGTTAGTTTTTTGATGTTATATTTCAAAACAAAATATTATTTCAATGAATCATTAAATTTTACACTTACTGGAAAAAAGTTCTGATAGGTAGGAGAGCATTTTTAAAACTACCAAAAATTTGGGGCTGGGGATTTAGCTCAAGTGGTACTGCGCCTACCTTGGAAGTACAAGGACCCAAGTTCAGTCTCTGGTACCGCAAACAAAACAAAACAAAACAAAAACTAAAAATTTACAATTCCACTATCTAGAGCTGATAACTATTAATGTTTTAATATAAATGCTTCCACCATTTTTTATCCTTACACATATAAACAGATTTACTTTTATTTTAAAAGTAATTTTAGCATATGTGCTGCCGAAGCGAGCACTTAAAAGTAATTTTGAGATATCAAATCTATTTTTCTGCAACAGAATGTGATGAGATATTGTCATTTTTAATGAACGAAGCCAATTTTTAAGTATGGAAAATGCTGGAAATTGTACCCATTTTTTTACTGTTATAAAAATGCTTCTACAATATGCACCCTGTGTATCTTGGTGGACTTACCAAATTATTTCCTTAGAATAAATTCCTAGAAGCAAATTGCTCAGGCAGAGCAAAAGGATGTTGCAAAAGCTGACACTCACTGTCAGGCTGCTTTCCCAAGTTATATTCACCAAGAACACTGACATCGAGTGAGGTGACAGGTCTTAGCGTTTGTCAATGCTGAACATAAACAATAGCTTCTATTTTAGGTATTTTATTCTAATCATCTCTTAATCTACATTTCTCATTACTATAGAAGCTAAAAAGGTATTTTCATTTTTGTATATGAGTGAAGAGGTTTTCCATGTACTTTGCCCTTTACTGATTTGCGTTCATTCTTCACATGTACGGGAGGTATATTCCATCATACATGTTAAATATATCTCTGGGCCAGAGATTTAGTTCAGTGGTTCCAGCATCTGCCTGGTAAGCACAAGGTCCCGAGTTCCATCCCTGCTACCACATACCACAATACTGGACGTGGTGGCTCACACTGTCATCCCATCACTCGGGAGGCAGAGGCAGGAGGATTGCTGAGTTCGAGGCTTGCCTGGGCTACATAGTGAGCTTAAGGCCAGTCTGAACTACAAAGCAAGATCCTGTCTCAAAAAAAAAAAAGAACCATATGGTTCTTTTTTATATATATATAAATATGCTCTCAATCTACTGTAATATTTTTCTTTCCCCAATTGCATGTGTAAGATATTTAAGCAGTGGAATATGACTCTAATGGTGCCTTATTCTTTTTTATTTTTTGAGACAGGGTCTCGTTTTGTAGTGCCACACTGTTTTGATAATTACAGTGTGTGTGTGTGAAAGACAGAGAGATGTTGACTTAACATGCTATACACATATGATGATTTTGGTCTCTCAATATGATGCTATGTTTCCTGATAATCTTCTTTCAACTAATTTTTCAGTGGGGCTAATCATATAAGTGAGAACTTTCCAAATGCCAGATTTATTTTATGAGATTTTTTTTTTTTTTTTGCTGTTTGAGACAGGGTCTCGCTTTGTAGTTCAGGCTGGCCCTGAGCTCACTATGGTGCCCAGGCAAGCCGCTGAGAACTCAGCAATCCTCCTGTCTCTGCCTCTGGAGTGCTGGGATGACAGGGGTGAGCCACCCCGTCCGGCATTGTGGTATGCGGTGTTGATTTTTGGTGGGCGTGTCTCCACACCCAGCATTATATGTGGTTACCGGGGATCGAACTCAGGACCTTGCGCTTGCGAGGGAGGCATCGGAACCACTGAGCTAACCCTCCGGCCCTTTATGAGAAATTTTAAAACTCCATTCAATCTAGCTTCAAATAAATTTGGAACTTCCCTGCATAATGTATTGTATCGTGTACTTATTCAATCTTATTATTGACTTCTGAGTGGCTAGATCATTTCAGGGTGATGCTGTCAATCAAAGATATTTTGGAACTAACGTGCTTTTTAGCATCTGTTTCCAGCTCCTTTTATAGGATTGACGTCTAGCACCTGGTTTATTTTGCTTATCTGTGCTCTTCTTATACAAAATAAAGTTTATGTTCTTCAGCCTCTTCATTCCATGCTCATCCTCCCAGTTTGGAAATTAATATATTATTTTTTAAGTGTAAAACAGAATCTTTAAGTTAGATCAAGTCTTGATCATATAAAAGCATAAATCAAGCTGCTTTTATCTATCTAGCTTTTATAGAAATCAACCTATTTTCACTCAAAACTCAGCATAGTTCCAACTTTCTCTGAAAATCATGTGGAAGACAGAAGTAGGGGAGTGGGTCCCCTCAGAGACAGGCCATCTGTACATGGTAACCAGGATCCCAGAGGATCCCTTTCTAACCAAATCACGAGCACCTATTGAGAAGGTGGGTGCATGGGACTCTGTAGGGAACTTCCACGAGTTCAATGCCCCTCAATCCCTCCCTTAGGTGTCCAGAGTTACATTTGAAGCCTAGACACCACCTGTGTCTCCCGGGGACCACCTTACCCAACATCTAGATGCCAGCAATTAATTTAAATAACTTTTTTAAAATTTTGAGACAGGGTTTCACTTTGTGGCCCAGGCAAGTCTTGAACTCAGCAATCCTCCTGCCTCTGCCTCCCGAGTGCTGGGATGACAGGCGTGAGCCACCATGCCTGGCAATTTAAATAATTTTTAAAAATTAGTTTTAAAGTCTATACAAATGTGTTGATGAAATGGTTTTGAAGATTTGTCAAGTTTGTGTTGAAAACTCTTCATGTTCCCCATCTAGCAGCATTATCTGGAGTAAACTGAGGCAGAATGTGGTAATCTCTTACAGAGTGAAATGTCGGGGTGGGACAGTGGGTGGGAACAAGGGGAGACCTCAGGTAGGACGGAGAGTAAAGACCCAGAGAAAAGAGCTCCACACGATTTTGTTCGGGAGGGTAGGTGTGTGTGTGTGTGTGTGTGTGTGTGTGTGTGTGTGTGCTCTTTCAGTGTCAGTAGCTCCTTGCCATTTAATCAAAAAATCTTTCCAAAATGTGGATTTAAAAGCAACATTACAGAAATGAGATTTTTCCCTTTGACCAGTGAAGGAAACAGTAGGCACTTTCTATCTGTGATCTCACTCTTTATAAGAAGCTTGGAAGGAAGTGTCGAGCCATTTTGCAGGTGAAAAGCTCAGGTGCAAAGAAGCAAAACAAAGTCTGGGATTTAGCTCAGTGGTGCCGTCCCTGTCTAGCAAGAGCAAGGTCCTGAGTTTGGTGCCCAGTACAGTGAAAACAAAAGAACAAAAAAATTTCACAAAACCTAAACACATTTCCTACTACAAGTCATCTTCTAGAAATTATATAATAGGGTGCAAGACTGGCATTCTCACTGTACTCAACTGGTAGCCTCAGTGGGGCTGGCAGTGGAGTGGGGACAGATAGAATGCAGAGGTCAGAGTTGGAATAAGAAACAGAGACAACATTAAGTCACAGAAGGCCTGAAGGACAAAGATTGGATGAGAGATGGAAGTTGGAGGTCAGGGGTATGTGTTGTACATTATTTAGTAATAAAATTCAATTATTTTCTGTTTTGAGGTGCTTTGGTGCAACCTTTTTTTTTTTTTTTTTGTTATTTGAGACAGGGTCTCGCTTTGTAGTTCAGGCTGGGCCTCACCTCACTATGTAGCCCAGGCAAGCCTTGAACTCAGCAATCCTCCTGCCTCTGCCTCCCGAGTGCTGGAATTACAGGCATGAGACACCACGCCCGGCTAGTGCAACATTCTTAAAACAGTTCAATCAAAACAAAGCTAATTAGTAAAAAAAGTGCCCTGTTTATGCTGGGCTTGGTGGCTCACGCCTATAATAGGGCTCACTTGGGCAGAAGAGGCAGGAGGATTGCTGTGAGTTCAAGGTTTGCCTGGGCTACATAGTGAGCTCAGAGCCAGCCTGAACTACAAATCAAGATTCTGTCTCAAAACAAAACAAAACACCCAATGTGCCCTGCTTTTTATTTCACAAGCTTACAAATGTCAAAATTGAACTCAGGTTTCTGACCTCAAAGCTTTTGTTTCTATCACACTGTAATTGTTGAAAATAACTGCCAGTCCTAAAGTAACAACTAACCCCTCACATTTGTACACATTTTAAAACCTAAAGTCTATATAACAGCACTATCTCTCCCACCTGTTACATCTATAGATTGTTAAGTGAGACAGGAAAGTTAGTGTCCCTTAGCTTGTATCTAGGTGTCTCCCCAAGGCTTCATGTGGTCATAGATGAAAATTTTTAGAGGTGGCTGGATCTAGGGTAAATAATGATAGAATTAAGTATGATGCTGGAATTAAGTGTGTGTGATTACTATATTAGTCCACTAGCTGGTTTGGCACACCCAGGTGTGTTGGTGGCACCACCCAAAGGGCAGGTAGCCTGGAAGTGATAAAAGGAGAGGCAGGCTCCCATTGCTTCACTGATTTCCTGCCTAGCTGCTTTCCTGCCTTCTGCCTACTATGAGCTGTTTCTCCTCTGTTCTGTTACCCTGACTTGGAAGCAGCCAACTATGGATTGAAACTTCTACAAACCATGACCTACAATCAACTTTTCCTTCTTTAAATTTGGGTGGTGGGTATTTTGTTTCAGCAATGAGAAAAGAAAGTAACACACCCGAGATTATCACTGCTAGTACTGATAAAATCTTAATAAATCATAATTAAAATTATTCTTATCATGATCACATATCAATAATATTAATATAAAATTATTTTTTAAAACAAGCAGAAAGATGTTCTGTTTCAGATACTACATATGGAAAAAAGAAAAATATTACTGAGAATTAAAAGCAGTTCATTTGTCTAACAAAAATGAGCTCAAGGATGACAAGCTGTAAAGTGGTTTACAGCATATTGATTGTAGTCTTTCTAATGAAAACACAATTGTCCAAGTTTTCCCTGGAGAATGTGCTCTGTAACAACAATCCACGCTCATGGCAACTCATGAGCTAGAAAATGAGAAGCAAATGAACTCACAGCTGGAAAAAGCCAACAATGATTAACTTAACACCCGCCATTCGGTACAGCTCATGTCTACAGGTCTCTGGAGGGAAAGAAGGTCATTGAAGGGCAGAGGCCACATATTTAAATGTGTTTAAAGAATTTTTACTTAATAAGATAATCTGCTACAAGTATTTTTACATAAGAAATTAGGAGCATGTTTTAGGACTAGGAGGCTATAATAAATAGTTGGTCAATATCGCTATTTGAATTTCAATGTTGTAACAAGCATTTCTGAAAAAACATAAGTGAAGGAGAGTTACACTGGATTTTGGATAATAACTTCCTCAAGAGCCGTGGAGAGAAAACAGCATCATTAAAAGGGGTTTTATTCTGATTCACTGGCTAAGAAAATGGGAACAGTTTGAGATCTTCCATGTAGTTTCATTTAAATGAGCAGCGAGCATTTTTCATGTCCTTATTAAAACAGTTAATGCATTTGTCTAGTCTCGTTATCACTGCCAGGGAATCTTCTCTGTTGTTTTGTGACCAGAACAACACCTTTCTGTTTCAGAGAAGATCAGAAAGTTGAACCTGATTGCTCGCATGTGATTGTTAATAAAACTCCTCCAGTGCTGTGGAAGGTGCCCATGGGGATTGCACAATTATTTATATTTTCTTATGGTTTTTCTATAATTACTGTGATTGTACTTCCACAGAGTAAGTGTATCTCCACCAATTAAAGCAGTGGTGGGTTAAGAATATTCATCAGACTTGTGTGAAAGGATATTGTTCTCAGGGTTTTGATCAAAGCACAGAGATTAAACTGCTGTTATCCTGCATTCAACCCAAGTGTTAAATTAAAATGCTCAGCAACTTTGGAGTTTACTTGAGCAGATGTTAACCATTTATGAAAATAAACATGATACAGGACTTGCATTTATGAGATGACTCTTTGTTGTGTTAAAAGTGCTGAAAAAAGAAACCCCACACATAAACTTGTGGGGTACAGTTTATGGGACAAGACCCATCTGAATTACTGTTAATTTGGGTAGATTTAAGTTTCCAGAAGCATGAAATTCTAATAAACTTCATTTTAGTGTATGTCTTTATACTTGTTTATTTGCTTCACCCATTTATTTTCTTTGGAGGCTGGAGGACTAGAAAGAGCATCCATAAAAGTAAGCATCTGCGTCTATCAGACAGAAAATGTACAACAACCTTCCCCACTTTACTGAGTGGAAATTTCATCCTCTCCTGTCTGACGTGCTCGCAGCAAAAGTGACCAGCAGGACTTCCGTTCCATTAGCTGTCATTTCGATGCTAGAGTTTCAGCCTGCTGTGTGCGAGATGTGACTGCGCATGCACAATGCCCATCAAAGGTAATTTTCTGTGCAATGGTGTGTAAAATTTACCCCTAATTATGATAAGGTCACTGCTGGGGCATTTATGATATGCTCTCCGGTGACAACGGTGGTGAAGCGTTTTCTGTGTGATTCATCTGGAGGAATTAAATTGGTCTGAGCACGACTTAATAGAAGTTGCCTAAAATGTAGTCCTCAATCATGTTTGCGGTTCTAACGGAGCCTAGCGAGGGGCAGTACGCAGTCGCGAAGGCCGGAGCCCTGGGACTCCAGTTTTATTACCGGATCTCCAGGCCCAGGGGACACCGCGTTATCAGTCGTGCCTCCGCGACACCTCTTGCACCCACCCTTGACGCGTGTTCCCTTACTACCCAGCACGCTGCGTGCTACCCCTGGCCTCCCTCTTGGTCCTTGAACATGCCTCGGTCATTCCTGCCTCAGGGCCTTTGCACCCATTTCCTGTGGCTGGAATTCTGTTTCTCTGGATCTCCACATGGCTGGCACTTCCTTGTTCTTCTGCCCCGACCTGCCTTGCTGAGGAGTGAACCTGGGGCTTTCTTAAGGAGCTACATCCCCCGATCTTTAAAACATGTTTTATTTTGAGACTGGGTAGTACCAAGGTGCTAGGTCGTCCAGTCTGGGCTGCAGCCTGTCATCTTGCCTCGGCCTCCCGTACTCTGGGGTTACAGGATGAATGCCATAATTTTTCCAGTGCAACTTTTTCACTCTAATCAATGCAATGTAACATGTCCACGGAATAATCCAAAAGCAGTGTCCTGTGGGAGACTGTTGGGAGTTCCCCTTTCAAGCAGCCAGAGCCTTACTCTAGTTAATCACTGTTGAGTCATCTTACTGCTATTATGAAGTACTATTTAATCATAGTTGAAATTATTTATTTGTTGTATAATTAAATCTGAACATGATCACAGGGGGAAAAAATCTTAAACTCCACTGATATTTGCTATGAGTCACTGGCTCAATATGTTTTTTTTTTCTTTTGAGACAGGGTCTC
Organism: Thryonomys swinderianus; assembly: GCA_004025085.1. Taxonomy (NCBI): domain Eukaryota; kingdom Metazoa; phylum Chordata; class Mammalia; order Rodentia; family Thryonomyidae; genus Thryonomys; species Thryonomys swinderianus. The sequence continues at coordinate 1,539 of PVIC010011424.1, read as the reverse complement.
TCTTTGTAGTTCAGGCTGGCTCTGAGCTCACTATGTAGTCCAGGCAAGCCTTGAACTCAGCAATCCTCCTGTCTCTGCCTCCCGAGTGCTGGGATGACAGGTGTGAGCCACCACGCCCGGCTGGCTCAATATTTTTTAAAAACATTTTTTGCCTTTGTTGAGTTTATCAGCACATTTTAGACATACATTATGATCACATTCCACACGAGAATCTGTACCTGTACTTCATACATCTTGATTCTCATTTTCCCCATTCTCCTGCCCTCCTTACAACTCCCTTGCCTATACACATAAGCTTTGTTTCATTTTTTTTAACTAGCAAATTTTTCTTTCTCTTCTTTACTTTCCCGTTTCCTTTGAACAAGGCTTAATATTGTTTGATAACATGGTTTTAAAAGGACATTTCAATTAATACAGGCTTAGAAAATTTTTTGTACTTCATGTCAGACAACATGAAAATAGAACAATTTAAAAACTACTTAAGAACTATTTAAAAATTTTCACTAAGATTAACTATAAAAACTGCAAAAATATAAATAAAAACTGTTAGTAGAGTGTTTTCACATTTCACTGTGATCATCAGAGTCCTCCACACAGAGAGGAAATGATGGTCACTTTAGTTATTAGTTCTTTTTGAAAACAGTTTCTATATGTAATTTTAGGAAGCAAATTGAGATTAACAAACATGAAATTTTATATTTATTTAAATTAGCAATATTTTCTTTCTAGCTCTCCCTCCCAAGACATAATGATGCAGACATAACAATGAGTCTTCAGGTGGTTCATGTTCTGCAAATATCTGTCAATCAATGACTAGGTGCTGGGTTGCCTGGGAGAACAGCTTCATGCTCCGATCTTCTAAAGAAAACTTAACAACGAGGAAACCCTTACTTACCACAGGGTCCAGTCGTGGCCACAGTATGGCTGCACGTTTCCCAGGTAGAATCCCAGAGACTGAGTGACCTCCACAAGATTGGCAAAGTCAAGACTGATGCTGTTGAACAGAACAGATGTCATGATGATCTCATCGATAGCCCACACGTCTTCTCCTTGGGAAGAATGATAGGGCTGCCACCATCTGAACTGAATTCCAAACTGTCTTGCGTCGTCTGGTAATTCTACGGAGATTATTCTACAGAAAAAGAAAATTAAAACTCAAGCTACTTTGATGTTGTAAAATACTTTATTTATAGCAAAATAGCCCCCCCAAGTATAATATCAAAAGAGTTCTGGGGCCGGAGGGTTAGCTCAGTGTTTCCAGCACCTGCCTCACAAGCGCAAGATCCTGAGTTCGATCCCCGGTAACCACATAGAATGCTGGGCGTGGAGACTCACGCCCACCAACAATCAACACCGCATACCACAATGCCGGACTTGGTGGCTCATGCCTGTAATCCCAGCACTTGGGAGGCAGAGAGAGGAGGATTGCTGAGTTCGCGGCGGCTTGCCTGGGCACCGTAGTGAGCTCAGGGCCAGCCTGAACTACAAAGCGAGACCCTGTCTCCAAAAAGCAAAAAAAAAAAAAAAAAAAAAAAAAAA
>PVIC010011423.1:0-41475 GCA_004025085.1 Thryonomys swinderianus | reverse complement strand
CAATCCTCCTGTCTCTGCCTCCCGAATGCTGGGATTACAGGCGTGAGCCACCACGCCCGGCATTGTGGTATGCAGTGTTGATTGTTGGTGGGCGTGTCTCCACGCCCAGCATTATATGTGGTAACCGGGGATCGAACTCAGGACCTTGTGCTTGCGAGGCAGGCGCCGGAACCACTGAGCTAACCCTCCGGCCCCAGCTTCTTCTCTTAATAGTATTGCCATGGGGGCTAGGTTTCAACATATGAATTTGTTCTGGTAGGAGACAAAAACACACAGACCCGGAGCAAGAGTGTAGCCTCCCTGGGTCTAACTACCTTTTTTGCAGTTGCAATGTGCTGTCAATGGTCCTTGATTCCTGTGAGAGTTGGGAGAGAATAAGTAACAGAACAGATTTAGACTGAATGGATATCTCTAGCATTTTACAATGAAAAAAAATCTAGATGTATTTATTTCAACATTCATATAAATTTTGTACTTTAAATTTAATATTGTTTTTATTTTTCATTTACTTGATATAATGATTTGAATTTAACAGATATGGCCTATAGGTAGGTATCTCCCCAAATTTCATATGCTTAAAAGAGGGCTTTTTGGAAGATGATTGGATCATGGGAATGTGATAATCATCAGTAGATTAGTCTACTGAAGAGTTTAGAGCTAAATGTGATGTTGGGAGATAGGACCAGTCAGAAAAGCTCACTGTTGTGTGGCCTGGAAAGGTTTATGTCCTTCTGCTTCTCCCCTTCCTCCCTGCTGCCTGGACACCATGCCACCATGAGCCACTCACTCCCAGGATACTTCTCTGCCATCCTACCTTGGAGCCAACAGAATACACACTGAAACCTTACAAACTAAGAGCCAAAATCTATCTTTCCTCCCTTAAATTGCACTTGTGGAGTATTTTGTCCCAGCAATAAAGAAAGTGATTAAGACAGTAGTAGCTTTTCCAGCAAGGGTACATAAACTAGAAGCTTGGTCCTCAGTGTGGCCGTATGGAAGTGATGGGACCTTTAAGAAATGGAGCTAGTGGGAAGTTATTAGGTCACTGAGATTAGCGTTCAGAAGGATTAAGGCTGTTCTCATGAGATTATGACTTGGTTCTTTAAAGAACAAAGTGTTAGGCATTTGACCCCTGAACTGATGCTCTCTGCATTTCTGCCTGGTGACACAATCTTTTGTTCCTTCACATAATCCTGTCATTGTGATCTCTTTCATCAGGGGACCATTTGGTCCCCTGCCATACTCTTAAACCTCCAGAATTGTGAACTAAAACATTTTTTCTTTATAAAGGTACCTAGTCCCAAGTGTTTAGATATAGTAACAAAAACAAAATAGTACATTTTGGGAGCAAAGATTGCACCATAATCTTTTCAGAGGTCAGTGCTGTTAAACATTTTAATTCAGCTCTACTTATGAAGGGAAAATAGCACCTCTTCTATTGTGTGTTTATTCCCCTGAATGCCTTCACTCATTCCCTGGTGACAGCTGCACAGTGGGCTCAGAGCTATGGGAGCAAGGCTAGAGCACGATCTTTTAATGTCAGACCCTAATCCCAGCTCTAACTCTGTGACTTTGGGTCAGTCATGTGTAGGAGCTTTCTAAGCTCATTTTATTTCCATATTATTATCCATGTACTATGAATGAATTTTTGTTACAGAAACTTAAAAGTTATACAAAACAAAGAAAATTAAAATGGCTATCACTGAATGATCAGACCATTGTTAGTATTCATGTACTGCACATGAAACACAGTGTTATAACCAGTGATGAACCACATATACAAAAGTATGTGCCATATGTCCTAGGGTTGCAATAGGCGATTCATTCTGTCTAGTAGTATGAAAGTATACTCTGTGATGTTCACACAGTGACAAAAATCACCTAACAATTGATTCTCAGAACTACCTTACTGTATGACACATGACTTTAAGATATTTTCTTCTCTCTATATGAAAAAGTCTATAGGCTCATGCTGCTTTGTGAGATACTTTTTTCTCATAATGTGTTGTAGGCATTACATACTGTTTACAACACAAGTTTACAATGATATATTAGACTCTTTTTCTACCTCAGCAGCACTTAACATACCTAGCACCCAGATCTTGGTTTCCAATATTGTCTAGTAAAACGAAGCAGGGCTTCTTGTGAAATTGGCTGGTTTTACAGTTACGGCAGGAAATATATGAGTCTGGAGCAACTCATAGTGCCAGAACAAAAATGCCAAAACACACAGAATCCACAAAGTGGGAATATGCCTAAAAGGTTAGGGAGCCAACTGACAGAGCTCCCAATGGGCCAACACTGAAGGAATTTGAGTAATAAATAAAGAAATAAATATTGAATTATGAGCACAGTTATAAAATAAGCATCTAAGAGCCCATGCTGATATAATTAATAAATAAATAGGTAAAGAGATATCTCCTGGTGGAAGAATTCAAAATAATTCACTTGGAGCTTTCACCTTTAGAAAGGTGGGGTGTACCTCTCTAGTCTAGAATGATGGGCTGTGCATGAATTTCATTCAAAGAGTTCTTATGGCATGAATCTGAAGGTGTAAATGAGTTCTAGAATGTATGATAGATATTGTGAAATAGAAACTATTCAAAGGGAAAAAAAGTAGGAGTGAGAAAAAAGGGAAAGAAGGGGGAAAAAGGGGGAATGAAAAAATGATGGTAAAAAAGGAAGCAAAGCATATGTGTATAGGGGTGGGGGAGTTGTAAGGTGGGTAGAGGAATGGGAAAAATGAAAATTAAGTAGTGTCATACACTGGTACAGATTCTCAATGTGGAGTGTGATCATGATCTGGATATAAAATGTACCAATAAAGAATTCAGTTAAAAAAGATGACAAAGATTAAAACTCTTTAAAAGGCTGAGGATGTAGCTCTGTGGTAGGGCATTTCTGGGTTCAGTCTCACAGAACCACGTTACAAGTAAAAGGAATTGTCACCAAATATATTATGACTTCCTGAGTGGCATCCTGGAACATAAAAAAGAAGAGCATTAGGTAGAAACTAAGGAAACTGGAATAAAGCCTGGAATTGTTCATAATTTATCAATATTGATTCATTGTGACAATAGTATCATTCTAATATATGAAGTTATTAATAGGGGAAACTAGGTAAAGGTACATGACAACCCTTTGTAATAGCTTCATAATGATTCTCTAAATCCAAAATGGTTCTAAAGTAAAAATGATTTGAAAAGTGACATCCAACAGATGCATCCTATTTTATTTAATCTCTTATGATTAGACAGTTACATGGTTTCTGAATTTGGCTTTTGAGCACATTTAGGGCGAATATCCTTACAGTTAAATCTTCACAAGCATCCATTATTACTTTCTTTAGAATATGTTTATAGAAGGGAAACTACAGATAACAGGGTATCTATCACAACAGTATTAAGGATTCGTTACAAGGTACCTCATGAAGCACTTTCAGTTGAAAAATAAGTTAATTTCAAATAATAATCTAAGATGAAGAATGCATAGTCTTGGAAGGGCTCTTACATATCTCTCACATCCAAACCAGTCATATCAAGTGCCAGGAGATATTCCCATCAACTCCCTGAGGAAGTCACATGTCGATGCCAGGCCTGAGTATAGGGTGTGACTTCCACTGAGTATCTGATGCTCTTACAACAGGTAAAGCAGTAGTCCACCTCCTCGTTCTGAGTGTCCAGCTCCATACAGAAAATGAAAGCAGAAACAAATGCAAAACTCCAAAGATGCAGAGGATGTGAATTTTCTTAGTTAGTTGAACTAAGATTTGGTATGTAAATGATTTTCAAAGTGCGGTAGCCAGAACTGGCAGTATCCGCCTTACCTGGGAACATGTTAGAAATGCGTATTCATAGGATCCACCCGCTATCTACCAAATCAGAAACTCTGGTGTTAGGATCCAGCAACACATGGATATTTAAAAAGAAGTCTACATACTTTTTTTTTTTTTTTGCTTTTGAGACAGGGTCTCGCTTTGTAGTTCAGGTTGGCCCTGAGCTCACTATGGTGCCCAGGCAAGCCGCCACGAACTCAGCAATCCTCCTGCCTCTGCCTCCCGAGTGCTGGGATTACAGGCGTGAGCCACCACGCCCGGCATAGTGGTATGCGGTGTTGATTGTTGGTGGGCGTGTCTCCATGCCCAGCATTATATGTGGTTACCGGAGATGGAACTCAGGACCTTGCACTTGCGAGGCAGGCACCGGAACCACTGAGCTAACCCTCCGGCCCTACATACTTTTTAAATTGTTTGACAGCATACAATTTATCTATTAAAGTACACAATTCATTGGCTTTTAATATATTTACAGATTTGTCCAAAGATCAATTCACACTATATTAAAAAATATTTTCATCTTTTCAAAAATAAACCCTATGCCCTTCAGCTATTACTTCCTATCCCCATATCCACTCAGTTCCAGCCATATGCAACCATTACCTACCTTCTGCTCTGTAGGTTTGTCTGTTTCATAAAAGGGCCTGTTCTGTTTACCTTTCTTCATTAAGCATAGTGTGTCAGGATTTGTCCATGTTGTAGCATGTATCAATATTTTCTTTTTATATCCAAGTAAGCTATTATTTGGATATTCTATACCTTGTTATCTGTCCATGCGTTAATGCATGTATGGTCTGTTGCTACTGTTTGGTTGTTAGGAATTCTGCTGCTATAAATATTTCTCTGTCATATTTATTTACACAAGTTCTTCAGGCCTTCCCAGTCCATGTTAGTTTGAGAGCCTTTATTATACATGGAGGGAGTCAGTAAGAGCTGGCAGGAGGTAGTTCTTTCTAATAAGTAGAGATCAAGGCTTAGGTGATAAGTCAAGGAAGAAAAGAAAGAACCTAGGTGGTGGATCTGACTGTGGTCCATGGAGCTGAGATGATACTGTAGGGGTGCTGGGCAAGGCTGGCTTGAGGTGGTCAATGGGAAGAAAACCCTGGTTGTAATGACATGCTCACTTTTTGATTCCCATACACTCTCACTAATTTATCAGCATGTCATTGCATTCTGAAGATCATCTGGGCCACACCTTGTTTCTGTAGCTCTTGAACTTTCCAAAACCTTTCTGTTTGCTATCTTTACTCTCATATTTGCACTATTCTTTGGTTCAACCGAGTGTCTCATTTCACGGATAAGGCCACTGAAGCATAATCCCCACTAAAACTTGTGCTAAAATTGAGTCCCCGTTGTGAGGTAGTAAATGAGACCTTTAAGAGGAGATTAGTTCTCGAGCACTCAGCTCTTACAAGAGGATAAATCAGTTTAGAGGTGAATGGATTGGTGAATGAATAGGTTAAGAGTGGGTTTCTTTTGTTTTTTTGTGGTTTGGGTTTTTTTGTTTGTTTGTTTTAGTTTGTGTGGTACCAGAGGTCAAACTCAGGGCCTTGTGTTTCCAGGGTAGGCATGGTACCACTTGAGCTAAATCCCCAGCAAGAGTGGGTTTCTTATAAAAGTCAAGTAGAACCTTTCTTTGCTGCACCCCCTTACCATGTGACACTCTGTAGTGGCCCCCAGATTCTACAGAATCCCACCCAGCAAGAAAACCCTCAACAGATGTGGCCTCTTAAATTTAGACATGCAAAACTGTGAGCTCATAAACTTATATTTTTAGGAATTACCTAACCTCTGGCTTTCAGTTTTAGCAACTGAAATTGATAAATTGATTTAGATGATGAGGTAAAACAATGAGGTTAAATGATTTGCCTGAAGTCATGGAACAGGATGTGATAAAATTGGGAAAACTGAGGTAAGGAGAAAGAGTGTAATGGGGCGTGTGTGAAAATGATCTAATTATGTAATGGACATGCAAAAATCTGCCCAAAGAAAACTCACTAATCTGTATAATCAGTATTCACAAATAATTAACATTGTGAAACAAAAACAAAGAATTGGGAAAATGAGGCTCAGACTCAGTTCACTTATCCCTAACCTCACTACATTGATAATTCTTTATTCTAGCTGTACATTAACATCATCACATGGATTTTTCAAAATGTGGAAATGCAGGCTGTATAATCACAGATTTGAATTAACTGATCTAAAATAGAGCTCAGGTATTAATATTTTTTATAGGATTCCTGGGTGATCTTCCCCTCAGGTACTTTTTCTTAACTTTTGAAATACTTTCAGATTTAAAAGAAGATGCAAACTAGTCCAAAGCAGTCCTTATGCCTTTCTCCCAGCTTTTCGTAATGGTGGCATCTTAGATAAGCACAGTGAGTTCATCAAAGTCAGACATTAACATGGATTAATATTGCTGACTAATTTACAGATATTATTTAACCAGATCAGTTGTAATTGATGAGTAATTCAGTGTAATTATGAATAATTTTAGAATATGTAATGCTTTTAATTGTCCTTCTTATGCTTGAATCTTTCCTGGATGAATTTAATGTGTATCAAGTACTGAGAATTGCTGGGCTGGACAGTGGAACCCTGGAGTTATTATTCCTTATGTAGACTTAATTGGCTGTGTGGTGCATTTTTTTTCCCCTCTCCATCTCCGACATGTAAGAGGTATGTTTGAAATTTCAGTGTATTTCTAAGCCATTGTTATGCTGCCGAGAGGATGATTCATTTGAAGGTTTCTGACTATTTTTATGAAGTGTCAGTCATATCTGCTGGGAGGAGAAATGAGAACCTAGTTATATTCTTAGCAAGTTTACTTAGTGACACCCAGGTGAAAATGGAAAATGTTGCATCAAGAGACAAATTAAAGAGCCTTTACATATTAGCTCACAATTCAGTGGACTAGTCTTTGCTAAATAGGGTGATATCTTTGGTTGTACAAGTCTTGAATGTAATTTAGATTTTAATTAGCGATGTGATGGACCTCAATGTAGAAGCATTTATATAGGAAGGCCAAAGACGCTCACCTGAAAAGCACGCGTTTCCTACAGATAGTTTATTCAATTACAGCATGTCTCTTCATCCCTGGTCTTAACCCTGCCACTGCGAAGATGAGCCATTGAGGCATCACTCTGTCCGTTACCCTGAATGACTAGCTGCGCACTCCAGCTGGATGCATCTCCCAGCAGCATGTTAAACCGGGTAGCACAGAAGGGCTTTGATTTGTACGTTCTCCTTTAGTTGATCTATCTGTATCCCATTAGAATTTTCATCTTCCTCTATTTATTATCCACTGTTCTGGGTAAAAACAAACCTGACTGTCTCTGGTGTGTGCAAATGATCATGGCCCTCAGGGCTGAACAGAAGCTATCCTCAAGTGGGTAAAAATAGTATTAAATTTTTAACTGCATCCCGTCGTCAGCATTGCTCTGGGCCACAGACGCTCTCTGTCAGCGAGTACTGCCTTTGTGAGGCACCAGCTTGGGAGCATTTGAACCCAACAGCATCGCTCGTGTTTATATCAGAAATCCGGGGCCGGAAGGTTAGCTCAGTGGTTCTGGCGCCTGCCTCACAAGCGCAAGGTCCTGAGTTCGATCCCCGGTAACCACATATAATGCCGGGCGTGGAGAAACGCCCACCAACAATCAACACCGCACACCACAATGCCGGGCGTGGTGGCTCACGCCTGTAATCCCAGCACTCGGGAGGCAGAGACAGGAGGATTGCTGAGTTCGCCGCGGCTTGCCTGGGCACCATAGTGAGCTCAGGAACAGCCTGAACTACAAAGCGAGACCCTGTCTCAAAAGCAAAAAAAAAAAAAAAAAAAAATCTGTATGTACAGAAGCACTTGGTGGCCTTCGACATCATAGAGAAATCCGTGGACTCTGTGATGTTAGCAGGCTCATGTCCTCGTGGATCCCCAAAGCCAGGACTCTCTCCCTTGTGCTTCGGAGCACCACCTCCCCTGCCTAGAACACAGTGCTCCTGCCTGCCCTCTTTTCCTGGCTCACGGCTGCCACCTCCTCCTGTAACTTTTCCCCAATATTTAATCAGTCTTCGAGGTTAGGGGACCCGCTCCCACGTCGCCGAGAGCCAGTATGTGCCCTGGCCTCCGGAATGCTGGTGTTCAGCTTCTTCTCAGCTTGCGTTGCTTCAGGTGAGGTCAGTGCAGATGTGAGCCCCTCGTGACTAACCGCGGTGGGGGGGTTGGTCTTCCAGGCGCTGGCCTGCGGGACTCTGGGCTGTGCTTGTGGGCTTTATTCACCTTGAGAAGCTTTAATGGCTGACAGGCAATGTCGCCAGCCCCGGGAAGCTATGCGCCTTTTTTGAGGATTCCGTGGAACATCCTAGCTATGCACTCTTTGACAGCCACCTGGCACCATGCCTCCAGCCTCAGAACTGCATGCAGCCCGGCCTCCTGCATGTGCTGAGGTTTATGGCTAGTGAGGAAGGGCTCAGCCACTATCTGGAGGGACCCCGTACATTTTAAAGCCAGCACATTCTTCAAAAGCCCAGGTAGTGCTCGCTTTGGCAGCGCATAGGCTAAAATCAAAAGTTCTGGTGCACACGGGTCACGGCCACTGAGCCCCAGACATCTGGAGGGGAGCAGTGAGGGGCTGAGGAAGAGGAGGACTGGTTTTCAGGTTGCCTCTCCAAGAGCAAGCACCCCTACAAGTCCCAGTGTCTGCTACCGGCACAGAGCCTTACTAACCAGCTCTTCAGGTGAGTCATGCTCAGCTCCTGCGTCTTCCCAGGCGCACACCTCCAGAAGTTCTGGAAGATGCCACAGGGGACAGGAGAGGAGAGGGATCTCTTTGTGTCTGGAGGTTCCCTGTGGGCATCTGCTCTTGCTTCCTGTCTTTTCAGATAAATAGACAATTCAGTATGGGAATAGGACTGTTTCAAAGACTCAAGGTCAGAGTTTCTCATCTGGGGAAGGCCCTGGTTTCCTTTAAACTCGGCTCCTCAGTCTCATGTCTTCCACATCGGAGGCAGTCACTGTGTGGGGCGCAGGCTGTAGTATGGCTGTCAGGGCTGTTCCCATGTCCATCTCCTCCATCTAAGAGTATTGATCCGTAGACATGTAGGCCTTTCTGGTACCATCTAAAACAAAAACCCTCTCACCTCCCACCTCCCATGTCATCGGACTTCTCTCTTTTCCTCACTCTTCCTGGCTCCAGGGCACCAGACTAAGGCAAGTCCTACCCTAAGGCCCACAAGCTCCAGCTTGGCTGACCTTGGAGAGGAAAGAATGAGCTATTTCAAGCTATTTCAACAAAAGGCTGTTGGGGGAAGTTTAAATTAGAAGCCACAAAACCGTGGCCATGGAGTTGAGGGTGGTGGCCCAAGCTAGGAGTTTGTGGAGTGGTGCAGAGAAATGAGGCTGCAGGAGGGCATGTGTGAGCTCGTACTGTGAGGAACCAGCAACACATGTAGGCTCTGTGCAGGGATGTGGAAATGGTCTGCTTTGTTTTCTGCAGAATCATGTCTTGTCTGAAGTCTCTCACTATAAAAAACACTTTTCTGCTTTGTATTTTTTTCTTTCTAATCTAAAAATACTAGAATTTCTATCCCTGTGGGACATCCATGTTTCTCCGAGGCCTGAAACAATCCAGAACATCAACTGTAAGCCCATCTCCTTTCAGTGGGCTGCACCCCTGGCTGGATAGCTATCTTTCACCATCACCGAGGCAACACTGAGGTCTGCAGGGACAGCTCCTTCCTGCAGATCCATGTACTGCTCTTCCCTGTGGCATCGCTGTGAGTATGTGGGGCAGGAGGAGGCCTGGCTGCTTTCGACTCGAAAGCGAGGAGGTGAAGCTGTAAGGTGAGCGTATGCCATGTCTTCAGTGTGCTGTCATTCTTCCTCCAACCTGCAGTGTAACAGGTTGGTCTTAAGAATGGCTTCATGGGAACCTAAGAAGCTGGGTGGAAATGTTAGGAACCTGTGGGTCCGACATGGAGAGAGGACTTGGAAGGGAAAGCTGAAAGGATTCCAAGAATAAACTTAAGATTTGAAGCTGTGATTTCTGGGCTTCAGAATGATTGAAGTTCAGACTATTTGAAGAACAAATACAAACACAGAAAAGCCTCAGTAATGTGTCCTAAATGAGAAGATCCATTAGCATTATAGGGTGTTAGATGGAGTTGTTTTGATCTAACTTTGTATCTGTGTGAACAACTTTAGAATAAAAAAAGAAGAAAAGCAAGTAAAGGGTATCACCAAGGGAACCCCTATGTTTGGACAGACACAATTGCTCCATGCTTCATGGGAAGCAAATGCACAGGTATGCTGTGTGGTTAAGCCACGGAAGTAGTTTAGGACTTGTTTGTACCCTGCCATTAAATCTTTGCAGAGATCTGAGGGAAGTCCTCCACAGAACTGGTCTATATTTTCTACTTCTATGTGGAAGAGTTATTGAGTTCTCAGAAAATGAAAATTAGCCTTGTTCAGAGTCTCAAGAAGCTGTCTTTAAAAGCATAATAGAAATTATAGGGTTTGCTTACCTTACAAGTCTTTGTTCTCTATCAAGGACAAGGAGTCAGCTGCCGTAGTGGAATTGCTGCCTGGACTCCTGGGAAGAGCAAGGCTCAGCATCTGCTGAAGGAGCTGCGATGGCTTCAGGTGCTCCACAGAATGCACAGGGTGAGGGTCCTGCGGGTGTCTTCAGTACACACGGCACATTCTAGTGTAGCAGTAATTAGAAAGCCAACCGGCTTCAAACCGGTCTACTGGTTCCCAAGGACAAGTTGGCAACATATGTCAAAAGCTGCCTTTACCCAGCATTTCCCCTTTCTCCAATTCACACTAAAGAGATAAGAAAGTGATGAAAGGATCTTCATCCCAGCCTTGTTTATAGTTTAGAAAAGCAAAAACTATAAATATACCTGAGTCATTTGTAGGTAAAAGGAGTCACCCATAACGTTAAGTGAAATTAATCAGACATGCATCTTAAATATCTCGTGGTTTATTGCATGTGAGAATCCCAAAATATGAATAAGAGCAAAATGTAAGACAGATAATAGGAAATGGGGAGATTGGTTTTTCTCATATGGGAAGGGACCAAGAGATAAGGAGGGCAGGAGGGTAAGGGGTGAAAAAATAAATAAGATGTGCTATGTACAGGTACCAGCTCTGCATAAAGAATAGAGTCATTATGTATTATGAATATACACTAATAAAAATAAAAACAATATATTACACAAATACTGGGAACAACATACAACTCCAACTGGAGAGTGGGTGAATAAACTAAGATAGATCTAATAGAATTTTATGCATCCACTAAAAATTCAGTGTTCAAAATATTTTTGTTTGTGTGGTCCTGAGGCTCAAACCCAGGACCTTCTCATGAAGCACAACTTTTTAAAAATTTTGAGGCAGGGTCTCTTTAAGTTGTTAAGTCGCCCAGTCTTGGCTCAAATTCATGATCCTGTTGCTGGGATTACAGGCTAATGACCATTTTACATGCCTGGCTTTGTAAAAATTTATTCCTTGATGTGAAAAGATGTTTGTGATATTGTTGTGAAATGAGGTCACAAGTATAATAATACAGAATGGGTCCTTAAATATTTGCATATTTTGATGAGATTATGAGGCATTTTTCTTTCCTTCTTTTGTGCATTTTATACCTTTTCTCATACATATAATATATCTATATAGTTGTTTCCCTTTAAGAAGAGAAGGTAACCGAACTGCCTGGTGACTATTTGTAAAGAGCGAGAAGCTTTGTAACACTTCTTGGTGTGGTGGGAGAACAGCTGAACGGTGGGCAGCAGGGGCACAGGGTTCCTGGCTTAGAAGAGCTGGGCAGGAGGAAGGGCGGGGAGACACGTGTAGCAGCCCCCTGACTCACCTCCGGGCGCCCTCACTCGCTCCACAGCCAGAGGGACCCTCCGAGGTGGGGCAGAGCACCTCGCATCTCCACACACGGTCCTGCAGGGAGAGGCCTTCCCTTGGCCTGCGGATAAGGTTTAAATCTTTCCTTTTGAATCACTGTGTCCTTCTAGTATGGGCTCCGTCTGCTGCAGTAGTCGTATTTCTGTGCTATCCCCCAGCTTTTCAGGTTGTATCAACTTTTCGGGATGAAGAATACATCCGTTTCAGGAATCATGTCCTGTCGTATCTGCCTAGAGTGCTTTCTCCTTGCTCTTCTCCTGGGTGGCTCCTCCTCCTCCATCAAGTTCTTGGAGTAAATATCAGTTCCCCACAGGGACTTCCCTGTCCCCCCAACCAGTCAAGATTCCCATGCTGTAAGTTTACCTGTCTCCTCACGCTCTCATTATTTCTGTAAACATGTAACTGCTTGTGTAGTGATGTCTTCCTCAGTCAGCAACAGCAAATCCTGAGGCTCTGAACCTGTCTGCCATGTTGGACTCTGATAAATGGACTAATAAAGCACTTGGGCTCCCTGACCATGGCATGACTGTTCCAGGGGAAGGTGGGGTGGGAGTTGTCTTGGGGAAAAGCTCGGAGCCTCTGGAGAGAGACTTTTCTTGCAGAACAGTAAAGACAAGCAAAGCATTCACTGGCTTTGAGGGACAAAACTTAGATATTGAAGGAACTGAACTACAGAGGAATCTGAATTTCAGAAGGTGTGAAAAATAAATGTGTGTGACCTTGTCTTCAGTGTGTCCTCTGGGATATCCTTGCAGGCAGATGTCATTTCCTATTTATAAACTAGCCCAGAGGGGTGGCAGTTAGGTAGATGAACTGAAGGACAGGATGAGTCTGTGGAGGTGAGAGGGGTAGAGAATGAGGAAAAAGGGGTTTAATATCCAGTACTTGTATCTCCACTTAGTGAATAATTTTGATGGCTTACTGATGTGCCAGGCACTGTGCCTAAAACTTTTGGGATTAGAGTTGATGCAGAGGTAAAACATCAAAAGCTCAGGGCCCAGAGAAAAGGGCAATTTGTTGGCCAAGTAGAAAAAGGCATCCATGAAAGGGTGCATTAGATATGGGCCTTCAGAACAAACTGAGATTTTTGAGTCAAAAACAACAAAAACAAAACAAATAAAATAGCAGGTTAGGGGCATTTCAAAAAGGGAATAACATGGGATTGAAAAACCCCACAGTGTGTGCATGGTAGCAAGAAGCTGATGTGCATTGGGAACCCAGGCTGGAAAGCAGCAATAATTATAATAATTACCAGCAATTAGACATTTAGACACTTCTCTGTACCAGTCTTTGCTTAGGTGCTTTGCCCATAGGCTGAGATGCCTGTAAGCAGAGAGCCAGAATTTTGGCCGAGACATCTTGGTGCAGAGCCTACACTTACGGACACAGGGCTATTCCACACTGTCTAGGAGACCGTGTGCTGTGCTAAGCTTCTGGGAGGGGAAAAAGCTTTGGAAAAGATTTGAATTTAGAAGATGACATATTCAGACCAGCTTTGGAAAGGGGCTTCTGAGAGCTGTGTGTAGCAGGCCATGTGCAGTGCCACGAGAGGCAGAGACCACAGAACACTTCTCCCCACTGAGGACATGTGGACTCTCCTTTCCAAGCAGAATCTACAAGACAGCCAGTTAAAGGATGGAACTGTAGTCACAGTGAAAAGAAACATGAGCCAGGGAAGCTAATGGCATGAATGGAATGCACCTGTGTAACCTGACAGACGGTGGAACAGGTGAGTCCTAATCAAGACTTTTAGGGCTCTTTGCAGGGAAGTTTCCCCAAATATACTAACTTAAATTATGCTCCTTAAACTTTCACACCCATCCTGAACCCCAAAGAGTGACCTCATTTGGAAATGGGGGCTTTATGGATATAATTAATTTAGATGAGATCATTCTGGAGAAGATCAGACCCTAAATCCAGTGGCTGTTTTCCTTACAATAGAGGAGAAGAGACACAGACACATGTGGGAAGGTGCCATGTGGAGGAGAGGGCAGAGGCCCACTGGCTGTGTGGTCATGCCGTTTAAGCTGAGACCTGCCAGCTGCCACCAGGAGCTAGGAGGAGACAAGGAAGCACCCTCCCTTGGAGCTGTCAGGAAGGAGAGAGAATCGCTCTGTTGATGCCTTGAGTTTGGACTTATAGCCTGTAGGACTGTGAGAAAGCAAACTTTTATTCTCTTAGATCATCAAGTTTGTTATGGCAGCCTTGAGAAATGAACACCCCGGGGAAGCTGCAAAACCAGAGACAAAGGTCTTGCTCCACTTTCTTGAATTTTTGGAGATGGCATAGGGAGCAGATTCGCTAGGTGAGATGGCTTGGTTAACACTGGAAGCTCTGATCTCAGGGGTCCTCTTCACCATGTCCTCCCTGGACAACCACAAGTGAGCAACTCAATTGCTCTGTGACTCATATTTCTTACCTGTAATATGTGACTAAGTTTGGCCCCGTTTCATTGGCACTGATTGGAGGATGGAGTTGAGAAACACTTAGAGGAGTAGTTGCCATGACTGTTATTGTAGGTGATAGCATCATTCACTTGGGTTTGGGATGGAAAAGAAGCTGCTCTAGAGAGACTGTCCATACTTATACCCCCAGCTCCAACCAGGCCCCTTCTGCCTCTGTGCACTGTATACCCAAAATTCCACACTCAAGCACCCGGCCTTGGTGATGAGGACTATTCTCTGTGCACAGATGGGCATGATGCTGATAAAACTCTCATGTGTATATCAGGCCCAGGTTTGCATGTGCAATGCCGAGCTTTGCCGCCCAGGAGATGCCTGTGATTCCAATGGCATGATCTCCTGATGCTGGCACACCAGGGCTGCTGCAGGCTTGTTTGCTCCAGAAAAGGTGATGGAAGTTGCCAAGCAAGACAGAGGCCACAGCTGGCAGATCCCAGGAATCACAGCTCCAAGTCCCATGAGCCCCATTGCAAATGCAAAGACCTGGGAAGAGCTCCAAAAGCATTATTTGGAGTCTCTGTTTCCTAGACCCTGCCTACCTCACAGTTCACAGAATATCAGCTGCTGAGCACGCCAAGTCCAAGCCTCATGCTGGTAGAGAAAAAGGGTTTAGAAGAATTGGAAAGTGTTTTCTGGGGTCCTCACCCTATCAGCCTTCTCTGGTTTCATAGGGCTCTTGGCTTCTTAGATTTGGACTCTCCTTGGCCTGGAGTTTGGTCACCACATGTACCCTTCAGTGGTCCAGCTTATAGACTACTAATACAAGGAGATGAGCTAACCAGGGTCCACAGGTCACTTTTACTTACCAGAGTGAGGGCTCTTCACTAAGCTATGTAGATTTGAAGCCAAATGGAACTTTTTGTGTCTTCTCTCACCTCGAAGTTAAACCTCACCATCATGGCAGACGAAGATGGCTGGCTGTGTGCCCTGTGACTTTCTTCCCATTACATGTGGGATTATGGCCTTTAGGTTTGAATCAGGTGGCATCTCTGACTGACTTGACTAGTAGGTATAGGCAGAACTAACACCATGCCCATTTTCCAGCTATTCCTTTTTCTGGTGTTTTATAAGACTCACTTCTAGAACCCTGAGGCTTATGAGAAGCCCATCTACTCTGTTGGAGAAGCTACATAGTTCTTGCTAAGACTCCACAAAAAAGAAAAGGTGACCAGCTGAACCTCACGACAAGGTGCTGGGCATACTACTGGAACTGCGTGGGACCCCCCATCCCGGCCCTCTGCCAGCTTGCCATGGTGTAACTCAGTCAATTTCATGTGAGACAGAAGAAATGCCCAATTGAGCTCACCCCAAATTCCTGACCAGTAAAACTGATACACAAAGTATGATTTAAAAGTACTGTATGATGAATAATTACAAATTTAAAAATGATTACAGGAAAAAGCACATTGCCCTTAATTTCCCCCCAAAGCCTCTCTCCTCACTTGAACACAATTATGCCATTGTTCTCGGCACTGCCTGTAGCAATCCTGGGGCCCTCTCTCACGAGTGTCTTTAGAGGCACTACCATGGTGGCCTCAATATCCTGAATCACTTCGAACTGTTTACCTTTCATGATCATTTTTGACTCTGGGAAACAGCCACGTGATGCACTGTGCCAAATCCAGTGAATTAGGTGGACGAAGACATGCCGTATTTTTACAAGCCTGCTTTTGCTTGGCATGGCTCTAGGCAGTAGCATTCACCACAGGTTTGGTCATAGTGTATAAATACCCCCATGAAAGAGGACTTCCAGAACCGCTTCAGAGAGTGGCAAGGATGATGGGATAAGTGTATTCAGAGAAAGGGAAGTGTTTTAAGGGTGATTAATAGTTATATGTCTCTTATTGTCATAAATATTTTAATGTAGCCATATGCTATATATTTTATGACATCATATATTATAAAAATAATGTTTTAAGCCACTAAGCTTTATAATAGTGTGCTGTTCAGCAACAGAAAATCGAAACATTCATTCAGTCCTAGGTGGAGAGGCCAGAACACAAAGAGCAGAGGTCTCAGGACTCTCTGGCTACGCTGAGCAAAACTAGGCTGAGAGCCCAAGGAGGACCCAGACACATAAGGACTCCTGAAAGTTGGCCTTCCCACCACTTTCACTAGTCAGAAGATCCTTTTTCTGGAAAAGGCTAACATCCCTTCTGTTAATCGGATTTCCATAATTGTGACAAGTCACCGAGACAAATGACTTGTAGGGAGGAAAGATTTATTTTGGCTCATGTGTCAGAGGTTTCAGCCTCTGGTTGCTTGACTCTGTTGCTTCGGTCCTGGGCAGTACAGTACGGTGATCCTGGCACGAAGGTGTAGTGGAGGGTACCTGTTCATCTCACGGCAGCTGGGAAGCAAAACAAAGAGGGAGGGGAAGGATCAGGGTCTCAGTGTCCCCTTAGCAAATCATCCCTCGATGACCTCACTTTATCCAACTAGGCCTAATTAGGCCCTACTTCCAGACTCCCCTCCCCGATAACCTACTAGGACAATGGACTGGAGACCAAGCCACACACAGACCTTTGCAGGATATTCCAAAGCCAGACTGTAATACCTCCTCGGGATTGAGTGATCAGAAGTGTTTGCAGGAGTTTCTTTTGTGAAAACCTATGGTTAGAAGGGCTAACACCATATGTTCATTGAGAAAACAAACAAACCAGAAACAGGTTGTTTGGTTTCTTTGCAAAGTAAAGAAATATTTGGAACAAATACAATGAAATCTGGGAAACTATCAAGTTTTCCCTTCCAAATTTGTCTGTTTTAAAAGTTATTTTTATTAGTACGTTGTTGCAGTATGTGATGTCTTTAGAGGCACTACCATGGTGGCCTTAATGCTGAGGGGTCGGTACATGTATGTGTTTAATCCAGAGCAGGCGAGGCCCACTCACTGTGTGCTTGTGTGCTTTGTATTTCTCCCTTGGACTCCTCGTTGTCATTGTAGTGAGTTGCTCTTAGGATTAACTCTTTAATATCTGTGTTTCCCTGCTTTGAAAGCCTCATGATGTTAGGGAGTTTATTCTCCAGGAGTCCTTGGGGCCTGAATATTTAAGATGTGCTTAACATTTATCTTACAGGAGTGCTGACCTCCTCTACCTTTAAGGCCTGTTCTTCTGAGTCAGCCACTTAGCTCTCCGATGCCTGAGCTTCCAGGCAGAGGCCTTCCCAAGGAGTCTACACCCCTTCCTTGTTCTGTGGCCCAGTGCTGGGGCAGGGAATATGTCTTTACTTTGCAGCCAGTTGAACTATGCTAGCATAAGTAATAGAAAGAGCAAAGGACCACCTTCTTCTAGAAGTCACTGTGCACAAGTCACCTAGTAAGTTGACTCCTAGTCATGCCAACTTTCTATAAATAAGCATAACCTCTGCTCTCCTGACCTCCTAAGTAGCTATGGGAATCAAACCTAGAAAATGAGGTCAAGAGACATTTAAATCTGTTCTTTTAAATGATTAGAAATAGAAGTATGTGCACACTACTGCAAAAAGTACCCTTTATCAAATAATGAAGAAAGAAAAATTGATGGTTAAAAAAAAGGAAACAATGCTTGTATATATAGGGGTGGGGCAGAGATAGGATGGCTAGGGGAGGGGGAAAAATGAGAATTAAATTGTGTCATATATTGGTACAAATTTCCATGTAGAGTGTAATTGTGATGTGTATATACAATGTACCAATAAAATGTCAAAAAGAAAAAAGAAAACAAAAAGGTACCCCCTATTTATGGCTTGAGAATGTTTTAATGAGCCACGGATTTAGCTCAGTGGCACTGTACCTACCTTGCAAGCATAAAGTCCTGAGTTTGATCCCTGGTACCACACACACACAAAGAATGTTTTAAAACTGCTTTATAATCAATTTATAAGATATAAATAAATACAGTTCACCATTTGAATGTCCACAGACCATTGGTTTTTAGGATATTCACAGAAATGTGTAGCCATCACCACAAAAAATTTTTGAACATTTTCATTATTCTCTACAAATCTTCATATATAATAGTTTGGGGGTTTTTTTTGAGACAGGGTCTCGCTTTGCAGTTCAGGCTGGCCCTCAGCTCACTATGTAGCCCAGGCAAGCCTGGAACTAAGTAATCCTCCTGCCTCTGCCTCCCGAGTGCTGGAATTACAGGTGTGAGCCACCACGCCCAGCACTGTGGTATGTGGTATTGATGGCTGGTGGGCGTGAGTCGCCATGCCCAGCATTGTATGTGGTTACCGGGATCAAACTCAGTACCTTGCGCTTGCGAGTCAGGTGCCGGAACCACTGAGCTAAATCTCTGGCCCACATATCTAATAGTTTTTACTTCTCATTTCTCTTGTAACTTCCCTAGCCCTCAGAAGCCATTAGTCTATTTTCTACTAGTGAATTTCTCTATTTTATTTTACACCAATGCAATTATGTAATGTGTAGTGTTCATGCCATATTGTAGCATGTGTTGGTGCTTCATTCCTTTTTATTGCCAATAATATTCCACTGTATAGATATACCATATTTATCTATTCATCTGCAATATTTTGTGTATCTGTTTTCATGCTCAACATTGAGAACTTGTACAGTGTATGACATGGCTTAATTCTCATTTTTCCCCTTCCTCTACCCACCCTACAGCTCCCCACCTCTACAGCCACAGGCTTTGTTTCCTTTTTTTTTCTTTTTCTTTTTAGCAGCTCAGCTTGTGATAGCTAAATCTTGGAAAAAACCCAAACGCCTATCAACTCTAGGTGGGATAAGGATGTGGGTTTTTTTTTTTAATTAAATGAAGTACTACTCTGCCATAAAGAATGATGGGATTGAGTCATTTATACTCAAATGGATGTACCTTAAGGAGATACTCATAAATGAAATAAATAGGTCCCGTGTATAAATACATCATTTCTGTGGTATGAGAAACTGAAGTTGTAAAGGAGTTATAGAATGCATGATCGATATTGTGAAATAGTAAATATTCAAAGGGAAATGGGGTTTAGGGGTAAGTCATGAGGGGAAAGAAAAAAATTGATGGTTAAAAAAAAGGAGCGTATTCTTAAGGGTGGAATTGCTGGGTCCTAGAGTTGCTCTGTGTTTAACATCATGGCTTAGGAATCTGTTAGTTAGGTAATAAAAAGGAAAGGCTCTTTCTGGATGGCAGCACATACTATGCAAAGGGGTAGTGACCTTCAAGTAGATTGTCAGTCAGAAGACTTGAACAGAACTCAGTGAAAGCATTCTGTAACAACCAATTAGATATATGAAATTTACAGTTAATAATATTATCAGTGTTGTTATTGTCACCTGTGAGATGCACAGCCCTTGGCTATGTAGACTTTATAATAAGCACATGGTCATGGACATGGGCATACATTTTTGCTCCAGAGAAAGCTGTTGTGAGAAAGGCCCTGAGACACACTAGGTCTGCTGGCCTCGGAAGAGCAGCATGTCTGCTGGTCGGTCAGTGCTATGGCAGGGGGTGAGGACAGAGAGAGAAAGGGGGACTTAAATTTAGAAGGACAAGGCTAGATTCTTATAGTAATTGCCAAGTCTTGACTATAATTCCAGACCTTTTCCTTGTCTCTGTATAGCAATCTTTGCAGGACCTAAGAACTGTTTTCATATGAGTTTGAGTTTCACCAAAAACTAAGTCCTCTATACCTTTTGAGTGGGGTCCATTTAAATCACCTCTTTCCTATTCCATTCACTCCAGGAAGGAACTTTTGCATGAGTCTCTTTCACTGGTGTTTCCCAGTTGCAGAGCATGAAGCGGCCTGACTTTCTGTCCTGGAGTTCCAGGGCAAGGACACATCAGGAAGGTTCCAGCGTGTTTCCCCGTTTCTGAAATTGTCTGTTTGTTCAAGAGTAGTTTCTGCACATGCATCAGAAGGGTACCCTTGCATTTCTATATTTTGATTGCACAAGCCTTCCTTGAGTGTTTTTCTTACCGGCACAGATGCAAAGAGCCTGCTGATGTCACCACAGTCAGCTGCTGTCTCTAGAGTCAGACTTGAGCAATGTTAGTTCCACGTTCATGGCAGTTTCTGATAACACTTTAAGCATTTTCCTTCTGAACCATTTCCCTGGAGTTAACTCAGTATTGCGAGAGATTTTTTTTTTTCCAGAATGGTCTTTGTTCATTTGTTTGTCTTTAAGGAAGGACTCAGACCTCAGTTCACCTTGCTTGTTTTCCTTTAAATGAGTATACTCTTGGAAGGACTCTGGTGAGTGATATTTCTGTCTGTCCTAGAAAAGTCTCTGGCTCTCAGGTAGGATTTATCTTCTCCCTGCCTGCTGCCTTCCAGAGGTCCCTGTCATCAGCCACTTATCTAATTCAGGAGGGAGCCCTATAACCTAGACTGGTGGACCCCAGGGGGACGGAGTGTTGGAGGATATGGGAATGAGGAGGAGAAGTCATGCTTTCTCCTTGGTCACTGGGTTGAAAGTGAATGTTCATTTTGCCTCCAGATTCCTAGTGTGGCTACAGCACTGCCTGAGATCTCTGTATTGCTAGAATCACAGAGCACTGTACCTCTCTGATGGGGATGGCTCTGCACTCAATGGTTCCATCCCTGTGTATCATAGGTAGGTGTCAATGTTGAAATGTCAAATCTGAAGATGCAAAAATGTCTCACATTTACAGTTTCTGTTACCTGTACAGATTTTTGCAAAACTACTATGATTTACTTCATGATTAGGGCCATATGAAATATGCATATTAATCCCTTTGTTAGCAGAATAAATCAAGCAGATCTTCATAGTGTGCCTGTGCATCAATTTTACTACATCTGATGAGCTGAAAGCATTCTTTGTTGGACAGCATGTTAACACCTTAATTGATACACACCATAATTTTAGAGTAAGCCACAGGATTGCTCCTGGGAATCATGATTTACTTACTTCTATTAGCAAGAGCTCCAGAGCAGAAGCTGTGTGATATTTTTAAAAGTGACATGATATTTGTCAAAACTGATGTCAACTGGAAACAGCTCTAGCCTTTGGATCCACTGTGATTTGAATAACTATCTTCCCAAAGCCCATGTGATAAAGACGTAGTTGCTGGCTTGTGGCATTGCTAGAAGGTGGTAGAAACTTTAAGAGGTAGGGTTTGTAGGAGAAGTTGGTTTATTGGAGGTATGTCTTTGAGGGGCATTTGGAACCTCTCTCCTTGCTTCCTGACCTCTATGAGGTCAGCAGTTTACTCTGAGTTCCCCTCACAATGTCCAGTCTCTCCACAGGGCCAAAGCCAACAGGGCAAGTAACTATGGACTGAAACTTCTCAATCCATGAACCAAAATTTATCTCTTCTCTTATATTTTCTTGATACTGAGTGTTGAACTCAAGGTCTTCACACTGAGGTAAATCCCCAGCCTTTAATGTTTTTTAGACACAATTCTATTTATTCTGGATGCTGCTCAATTTCACACAAAGTTCAGAGAAGACACATTCATGAGAACATCCAAAAACACTGTTACCAAACTAACATGATTGCGTTCTGTTGGATAGTATATTCACATCTACAAAGTACAAAGGTAGAGGAAGTCAGGTGTAGAGACTGATTAGCTTTTGCTATTATAATAATTCACAACCATCATCTTCGAGATTTCCATGCTGTTCTAGAATAAGGAGGAGTCCTTCCTTATCTGGTGGTTTAAAGTAGGATTAACAGGTGCTGGTGGGTACTCTGCATCAGGATTTTCTGCCCTCATTTCCAGCTCTGCCTCAATGGCTTTTATCTTTGCAGTAACACTTATGTTAGAGAGCAAGGGCTCATGGATGGCTTGAGACTGATTGGAAGGATCTTATCATTCTCGTTATGATCATCTTTTTATTTGGGCATGTGCCCATCATACCCCCAGCTTCTTAGACAGTGCCAGTTTGCCATTGAGACACTACATGGCTTGCTCTGCTTCCTGCTTAGTTTCAAAGTTAACAAAACAGTAACCTCAAGGCTGTTCTTACAAAGCACCTGACTTGGACAGGAAGTTAAACCTTCCCAAACTTCTGGAGGAGCTTCAAGAAGTAGTATGCCGTGATTCTGGGGTCCAGTTTGCCAATCTGTAATCAGTATCCTTCCTATAGAGAGCTCTCAGAAAGGATGAATGCATTTTCCAGGGGAAGAGTTTTGGTTTCTGCTTCCATCAATCTCTATGAAAAACTTGTGGCCTTGGCATGCTGCCCTCTGCTCATGCCCCCAAAGCAGGTTCCGATGGCCAGACAAGGAGCTTCTGCATCGACACATCTGGCTGCCAGGCTGCCTGTATGCACTATGTCTCCTTTTTATTATTATTATTTTTTTAAATTTTGAGACATGGTCTTAGCACATCACTACATTGCCCAGACTGGGCTCTAACTTTCAGTGGTCCTGCCTCAGCCGTGAGGAGTGCTGGGTCCCAGGCACGTGCCACTATGCCAGCTCATCTTTCCTCTGATTAAGTTGATATGTCAGATGTATCATCACAGTGAGAAAAGAACTGACTAAGGCAGAATCCACATGAGACAGTTCCTGACCAGGGTTTTTGCTGCGCCATTTATTGGGGAATGAGCTTCTCCACATACAAATGCAGAAAGACCTGTAAATCTTGGTGCTCATAAGCATATCTGTGGCTGGTTTGTTGTAGATGAGTTACACTGAATTCGCCTCTGCTCCAGTTTCCTAAGCATAAGGGACCCACACAGTTTTATCAGCTGCTGTGCCACCACTTTCTCTGCCTACTTTGCTTTCCTGGTGTCACTCCAGAGCATTCTAGGACGCTGGAAACTAGGGCAGACCCACTGGCCCCAGAGGCCCATTTGTAAGCGGTGCTGACAGTCCACACCAGGCAGGGTAATGCCACGTAAGGCAGATCCTCGCGGCCTGAGCCATTCCAACCTCACTTAAATATTTGCAGACAAATCCTGAACAAATAACTACCTACTATGTTAAATAGTTATAGTATTTAATATTCTGTTCTGCAATATTTCTCACACACTTTTTGATTTTTAACTGCAACTGTTTCCAAGCATGCTTTGGAGGCTTCACAGCAGAGTGGCAGAGCTATTGTGTGTGCATCTGGAAATGTTGGTCCATCCCAGTCCTTGCCCCTCTCTTCCACTCACCTAGTACTTGATGTGCTTATTTCATGCTAAAAATAGGAGTGCTATCACAGCTCCTCTGCAGGGGAAGCTGTGTGTAAAGAGATAATCTTGGTTTTTTCCAGCTCCCTTGCCAAGTCTTTGGGTGCCACCCGGACAGGTGCTGTCTGACTGTCATGTGTGCTCAGGGTGGGCTGGGGAGGCAACCCAGAGAGCTGCAGGCTGCTTGTATGTGTGGTCGGCAGCAAGTCCAGGGAAGAAGGAAGTTCCCAGTTTGCTCAGCAGTGAGATCAAACTACAGCAGTAAAAGCAGGCATTTGTAGGTGTATAAAAATATTAACTTAGAACGCTGCTGGATTTGCTCTTTCACTACCATACTTAGGATGCTTCTTGGAAAACATAGGGAAGGAAATATTCAGGGAGATTTGATGCACGTGTAAGGGAAATAAATTCTAAGCTATTTACTTAGTCCCTACTGCCAGCAAAATAAGGTGGTCCCTAGTGCTGGACCCCTCAGAACCACCTGATAGTGAAGTTCCTTGATGTACTAAGGAGTTTACAATCTAATTCAGAAGCCAAAGTATAAACATAAAGGTTAGGATAATATAGCAGTTTCCACTATCAACATGTTAGCATATATAGTATTTTCTTAATTTTTCTGTAATACTTCTCTTAGGAAAGTAGCTATAACTGTTATACAGATATACTCAGTTAACCCAGTAACTCCCTGTGCTGGGAGAAATGGTGGGCAGGGAAAGGAAATGGGGTACAACAGTAGGATTTTTGAGGAAGCAAGAAAATGGGGGGCCTAGAAAACTACCCTTCTCCAGACAGATTATCCCCCACTTACAGTTGTTCAACTTAGATTTTTTTTTTATTTAGATGGTGTGAAAGCAGTATGCCTTCAGTAGAAACAGTACTTTGAATTTTTTATCTTTACCTTGGCTAGAGATAAAACAATACAGTTTTCTCTTTCCCTGATCCTGGGTGGTGGCAGCAAGCTGTAGCTCCCAATGAACCACTTAGGAAGGAGCAGAAATAATGGAAAAAGTGCACTAGTGTTGCTAAGCTAAGATGTTCCAAAGGTTAGTTGTAGTAAACATATTTTTGACAGTATTTTTAACCTATGGTAGATCTGTCAGTACACAGCCCCATTTTATATCAAGAAGTCTTGGTCTGGGCCGGAGGGTTAGCTCAGTGGTTCCGGCACCTGCCTCGCAAGCTCAAAGTCCTGAGTTCAATCCCCGGTAACCACATATAAGGCTGGGCGTGGAGACTCATGCTCACCAACAATCAATGCCGCATGCCACAATGCCGGACGTGGTGGCTCACGCCTGTAATCCCAGCACTTGGGAGGCAGAGACAGGAGGATTGCTGAGTTCGCGGCGGCTTGCCTGGGCACCATAGTGAGCTCAGGGCCAGCCTGAACTACAAAGCGAGAACCTGTCTCAAAAAGCAAAAAAAAAAAAAGTCTTGGTCTAAGTAATGTCAATGAAGAATGCCAGCTTTAGGAAGACAGAAAAGCAAGTACTATTGAGAATTACTTGAGACATTTTGCCCTAACATAGTGCCACCTCATCTGACTACATCAAGATGGGTTTGATTACTACTTTGTACTACTGAGGATAAGTCTGTCAGTGTGAGGCTGTAGGAGACATGTCCTTAATGACTCTGGAGAGACTAAGACACTGTAACTCAGGAATCAGTCCCCATATCAAATGGGTGAACACAGTATTAGTTTTCTTCTCATGCACATGATAGTTCAAGATCACTGTCTTCCACACAGTCACTCAGAGATCTAGGTTGTGGCTGACTGTATTCAGGGATATGAGCCTTAGTTTGGGTTTTCCTGTAAGGGACAGGGAAAAGCGATTATTACCAGAACTCCTGAAGTGACTCTTGGTCTCCTGCGAGCCACAACACCACAAGGTGAATTAATTAAAAAAGAAAGGAAATGAGACTTAGAGAAGAAGATGAGCTTTGGAAAACTAGGCCTAATCATAATTTAATTATGAAATGGTTTTTCTCAAAAATCATGTAGAATTGTTCCAGACATTTTCCTGCTGGAAAAAAGAGTCCCAGACAAGTCCTCAGTATAGATGCTTTCTTCAGGGGTTTTAATTTGGAGATCCAGGAAACTAAAAGAAGGTTTCTGGGAAAACTGAAGCTGATACAAAGAGAAGTAACCAAGCTAGTCCTCACTGTGGACACTAGGTACCATCTCATTGGGATATTCTGGGCACTTGTGTGTTAGTTTCCTAAGGCTGCTGTAACAGAATACAACAAACTAGGTAGCTGAAGTAATAGGAATTTGTCATCTCATAGATCTGGAAGTCCACCATCAAGGTGTTGTCAGGGCTTGGTTCCTTCTAGGGACTGTAACAGAGAACCTGCCTCATATCTATCTTTTGATGTATCCTGCCAATATTTGTAGTTCTAATATCTACCTTCAGCTATATGTGATGTTTTCTTTACATGTGTCTGTCTTCAAATTTTCCCTTTTCATTAAGGTACCAGTCATGTTGGATTAGGGGCTACTCTAATGATCTCATCTTAACTGGATCATCTGCAAAGACTACATTTTCAGATGAGGTCACATTCATAGGTACTGAGGGTGAGAACTTTTAAATATTGTCTTTGGGAACACCATTCATTTCATCAACAAGCTACATACATGAACCTAAGAACTGTCTACCCAAGGGACTTGAAAGGAAAGCACTGGCTCCTGACCTCCACTGTCAGTGCCCTGTGGGGTCAGCTCTTCCAGACTGCATCTGCGTGACATCCAAGTAGTTGCTGCTGGTGCCTTATACTGTGGTTGCAGAAACTTTCCAGGACAGCAAGAGCCTGTTGAGCAGCTGTTAGGGTATCTTCGTAGAAAGTTGGTAGAGAAGATGTGAGATGAGATCAAGGTGACATTTGAGCCATGACACAGTTCTATGTGTCTCCCTTACTGGCCTGGAGCTCCAGAGGGCAAGTTCCTTCTGATCTTTTTCACTCCTGCACCTTTTTGAACACCAGTGGGTCTGGTCCATTAAGGACTTTAATTAATGGTGATGTGTTGAAGGAATGTGTTTCTATTATCAGTATCTCCATCACAACTAGATTTTAGAAGACTCGATGCAGCCCCAGGAAGTGGCTTAATGGAATTGGGAACTGGGATTCTTTCCATCCTCCTTCCATACATTGCTATACTATTTGGAGGGTTATACAAGATAACCTCCTCTTCCTCCTCTCCTCATTTTACTGCCTCTGCGTCTAACTTCTTAAAGATAGATTTACAGCAAGACATTTAGTTCTTCAATTTTTTTTTATATCTCAATAGTTTTTTTGTGAAACCACCTTCTGAATACATCTTTCTGGTTTTTTTTTTTTTTTTTGAGACAGGGTCTCACTTTGTAGTTCAGGCTGGCTCTGAGCTCACTATGTAGGCCAGGCAAGCCTCGAACTCAGCAATCCTCCTGTCTCTGCCTCCTGAGTGCTGGGATTACAGGCATGAGCCACCGTGTCTGGCACTGTGGTATATGGGATTGATTGCTGGTGGGCGTGAGTCTCCATGCCCAGCACTGTATGTGGTTATCGGGGATTGAACTCAGGACTTGCCCTTGCGAGTCAGGCGCCGGAACCAATGAGCTAACCCTCCAGCCCTCCTCTTTCTGGTATTTTAATAACCAAATCTCTTTGGGAAGAATTCACAATGAAGCCTCAGTAGAAAAAAATAATGCTAGAATAAGGTTATTGTATATTGCGATTATTATTGTCTTCTTGACTTCAACATGGCTTACAGAAAAAGAAGAGAGGTCATTGGTAAAACGCTCATTTAAAAGTGATTTCTGAGCATCTGTCTGTACTGAGCAGTGCATTAGGTACTAAGTGGACAGAGCGTGTCCAATTGAGATCCTAACAAGGTCGTGTCAAAACACTTACCCACTCGGTTCACACTGAGTGGACAGGGACACTGTGACCTGACTCTAGGAGTTGCTCATTAAGAAAAAAAATACAAAAAGAACGCTCTTTTGTTCTGACCTCAAAGCACTTGTCATTTTTAAATGTGTTTCCCACCATGTCCTCAATTCTCCATGCCTGTCTTCCACCCTCCCATTCCCTACAGCCATCGTAATGGCCCTGGATTCAGACTCTGTTATTAAAGGACAATTTCAGACTTTAGAGCTGTGGTGAGATTAATAAAATACTGACCATAAAAATGAGGATGATGTAACCCTAATGAACAGTTCTCTTTTGAGTAAGTCTTTTATTTCATTCTAAAACAGAGACATACATACACACAAATTGAGCTTTTGAAGAGGGTAAAGTCGAATTTATTGAGTGATCACTACATGCTGAGCATTCTTAAATATACCTAATTTGCAGAGTCTCCCTATAGATTTGGCATTAGTATTCTCATTTTTCAAATGGAAAAACTAAGGTTCAGAGAGATTAAATAAATATCTAATATAACATAGCAGTTTTAGAGTTTGAGCCTATCCCTACTCTGAACCAAATCCTAAGTGTTATATTCTCATTTAGTATGTTTTCTTTACTTGATGTTAAGACTTTTTAAGCTTTGACCTGGGGATGGTGACCATCCCTTTCTATGAACTGTCCAACAGAAAGGTGCAGGGCCCTCCAGACCATTGTGCTTTATGTGTACCTTTTCATGACCCAGACACCTTCATTCCTGCTGTTCACACCTGTGCCTTGTCCTGGGTCCCTGTGTCTTTCCTAGTCAGGCTGTTGGTCCCAAGCAGAGCTTTGTCTGATAAGGGCATTAGAATGTGTACACTGATACAATAATGGGTTCTTTGGGGCCACGTGGTGGTCAGGTAGAGAGAGACAATAGAAAAATGCTTATTAGAAGGTGAAATTGACAGCATGCATTGGTCTCTGTGCAGGTGAGGAAGATGAGGGACAGGGAGGTGTCAAAAGAGTTCTCGAGTCTTTGTATTGTGTGTGGCAGGAGGAAGCCTGCACTAGAAAGGAGCAGCCTCAAGGGGAAATGTGAAGGAGGCTTGCATCACTCTTCTTGGAGATGTTAAACAACTTCGTGCAGTTAAACAACTTCAGGGCCACTTCATCAGTGAACAGTTTACAGTCGTCCTCAGGACACTACTGAACTTTTGGCAGCCATAGCACAAAAACTACAGGACCTGTTAGTAGTCCATTTGTCCGTTATATGATGTGTCTATGCTTCATGATGCTTATTTATGATCATGTGGAGCTTTGCTGGCTGTGAATATTGTACCATTATATATTTGTAGCTGTTACATATAGTCACAAATTCAAGGCATTCTTTAAAATAGTTTTGAAAGGAAACTTAAAGATATAATTTGAAAAGGAATTGAGATGAATTTATTTTGGCTATTTTTTTTAATATAATCAAACTAATTTTTCTTCAGTTTTGTTGTCTAAAGTGGTAGTTCCCACACACAACTCACCAAGATTAGTGGGAAAACTTTCCATAGATAAAGCTTTATACCATGACCTTCTCCTCTGGGAAGTTTTGACTCAATAGGAACAGGCATCTCCGTTTTTAAGATCACTAGAACTTTTTTTGTCTGTGTGGTACCGGGGATCAAACTTGGGCCCTTGTGCGTCCAAGGTTGGTGCAGTACCACTTGAGCTAAATCCCCAGCAAGGCCAGAATATTTTGATTAGTAATCAGGTTGGAAATTACCCATCTGAGTTATTTTCTCTAAAGTTATAATCCCAGATTTGGTTGACTCAGCATTTTATTTTCTTTTAAGAAATTGGAGGAATTTTATAATTGAAGTAAATGGTATTTTATTTAAAAACAAATATAAAGTTCTGAGTGCTTGATACTGCCAGATACTGAGATAAAGTATTTTTCAAAAGAATCATCTTACCTAAGTTAGTATAACCCCACTAATGAACTGCAGAGCATCCTCCCATCCCAGAGCCAAGGAAATAGAAGCTAAAAGTAGTTGAAGAAATTCTCTGAGTACTTAATTCAAGTGGCCAAGTGGAAGAAGATAGCTGGAACCCAAGTACTGTGTCTGCCTCTGAAAGGAAGCCTGTCTCTGAACCACTGCCCTGGATTGCTGAACTCTGGAATTAGTGGTGATTCCATAATCGCTCAGTTACTTTTCCCTTTTGGAGATGGTTTCCTTTGCTTCTAATGGAATGGCAGTCAGTGAGGCCTAACACATCCTACAATTGCTGAGTGCTCTGGCAAAGAAAAATCTTGGTATTCCTCTGCCACGAGAGCTAGAGAAGGCCTTCCGAGGAAACACAAGTGAACAACAGCAGACAAAAACAATGCAAAAAATACTTGCTTGCCTGTTTGAACCTGCTAAGTTCTTTTATGCTTATCTCTGTTTGTAAGAGTCGAGATTAAGTTTGTTACTTATGAATATAGCCCTATCTTTGATTGCACATTAATGTTTCCAGTTAACTACACCCCTAAGATGCTGCTCTGTTTGCTCCATCATAAATCAATGAGTGACTGTTAATGGTAACACTGGCTTAATCACTCCGATGTTTCTTGTTGCTAATGGGGACTATAAAAATAGATGAAGATGTGAAGAAATGTGCTTTCTGAAACTTGCCAGGCTTGAAAGGAGCGGAGGCACAGGCCTGAAAGGGAGGTCCGTAGAAGTCTTTGTGCTGAGGATAACAGCTCCCTTGTCCTGCTTTCATATGATTATGTGTGCAGCATTTTCTTTATCTTTCAGTCCTGTGGGGCATGTGTTTTGTGCTGTACCTTCAGGTCAGGAAATCCAGACAGACTGCTAATCCTGAGTTTTCTCTTCCCATCACAGCCCACGGCAACCCATGCTCGACACAGACCCACTCATATTCGTTCTTCATAGTTCATGCTTCCCAAAGACCTTTGGAGCATGCACGTGTCCCGTGTGCTTGATTTTAAGTGAATGAGGATGAGAATTGCAGGCAGCTTCCGGCTATACAAACACTTCAGTCAGTGGAAGAAAAGGGAACACAGACGCTAAATTGTCATTAGACACCTCAGAATGGGAATGAGCCATCAGTTCAGTCTTTTCAGTGGCTTGATTTTATTGGGGCATGAACCAGTAATATTTTTTACATTTCTCAACTTAGTGGTCTCACAAGGATTATTGCTGTTATGTTTAGTTTTCCTGATGTTACATCTGAATTAAACAAAGACTAGGTGGGACCTGGAAGGAAACATTGTCTTTCTGATCTACCTTCATGGCCTAGTTTCCTGTATTTAACAGCCAGGGTGGCACACCTAAGAACTGACCCACATGCCGAGGGCCTCTGCAGAACTAGGCCAGGCCTTGCGAAAATGAAGACAAATATCATTTAAAATGTTTCTTAAATTGGATCGTTTTCCCCCAACCCCAGCAGGCCTGAGTGGCAGGCGTCCGTGCGATTTTCCTGTTGGAACTAGGCTGAAGGGAGGAGGAAAGACATATAAAATAGTTTTTTAGGTTTCTGTGTCTTATTAAAAAGTAAGTTAATCTCATCACCCTTCCATTCCAATTTTATCTGCCTCTCCATAACTAAACCGCAGCTGGAGCTCATGGGTGCTGGGCTCAGGTGGGGCTGAAAGCTCTGTAGAAGGAGACTGTTGACAGGAACTTCATGTCAGAATTAGGCTCAGATTTGGCAAGCGTGTACAGATGGCTTGAGAGTTCTGTGGAGATTAGAGAAGGGTGGGTTGTCAGAGGTCTTAATTCATCTCTCTCTCAGGAGGAGGATGAAGTCAGTCCTGTGAATACTTCCGGTCTCCCTGGTGCCTAACAGGCAAAAAAAGCGCTGAAAGGATGAACCAAGGGCTTCTCTCTTTGCAGGATCCTAGGGGAGGAGGCACTTATCTCCTGAAGCCTCAGCAGGACCTCCACTCTGCCTGCTTTTATGTTGTCAGCTCTTGGAGGAAGTGTCCTCTGCCACCCACTACCAACCACTTTTGATACTAGAGAAAAAAAAAAAAAACCCTGCAGCTGGAGAGAAAAAAAAATGAGTCAGAACCAGGAGAGCACAATCAGCTGAAGTCCTGAATAGAGTAAAAAGTCTGATTCTCTCTCCAGTAAGAGGGAATTCGCTGCCTTGAGCTGGGATAGAAGTCTTTCCACACCTTCTAACTAACAGAGACACTGGCTTTTGTTGGTCTTAAGTGTACTAGCTTCTGAGCTAGAACTTATACCATCAGCTCTTTTGGGTCTCCGTTTGTTGATTTTGGGACTTCTCTGCTTCCAAATTATATGAACCAGTTCCTTACAATAAATTTTTGTTTTGTTTTTTTCTCAATACATATCCTCTTAGTTCTGTTTCTCTGTGCCACCCTAATACAGATTCCCCCATGGGGAACACAGTCAATGTTTACCAGGAGTGGTTTCATTGATGATTGTGTTTTCATCTACATCATGGTCTTTTATCCAGGCACTAAAAAAGCAAAAACAAAACAACACCCCTCCTTGATTTGGGGAGATATCCATGAGGGGAGTTTATAGAAGAAAAGCAAGATGTAGAAAGCTGAGTAAAATATAATCCTGTTTGTAGAATAGTTCCATATCTGTTAAACCTTTGTGTACATGCTTATCTTAGTGTGTGTGTTTATATTGTATATGAAAGGATACAAGCTGTGTTGTTGACACAAGGTTCCTATCTGGGGAAAGAAGCCTTAATGTTGATAGAGTCACAGGAGACAGGAGCAGGAAGCTAATCAAACCATTACGTTTGTGCATATAGTACCAAATGTGTATGTATGTGTTAGGAAATTTTAAAATAAACACTTTTTAAAAGGAGGAGGAAAGAAAGAAGAAAGAGCCTGTAGATGAGGCTACTAAACTCTCTGCACATCTAGCATAGCTGGAAGATAGAATTGCTATCACTCAGGGAGACAACTCCATACCATCACTTGCCCAGCACCATCATAAAAGTTGCTTGACCAAGTCATAGGTTGCCTTGGGGTCAGATTTAAAATTAAGGATGGAATTGTATATTCCAGCTCTCAGCAGGCCAGACTGGCACTCTAGAGGACACTTGCTTGTACTTCAAAGTCAGGTACTGAGTGTGGGTCTGTAAAGAGTATATAAGGAAACTACAAAGGACTAGAAAGTCTCTCTTATTCCATGTCCTAGACAAGAATGCACCTTCTTGAGTTATTTTAGTCTTAATATTAAGTTTAATTTGGGCTGGAGATTTAACTCAGTGGTTCTGGCGCCTGCCTGATAAATGCAAGGTCCTGAGTTCAGTCCTGGTAACAGCATATAACAGCCCCAGGCATAGTGGCTCACACCTGTAATCCCAGCACTCGGGAGGCAGAGGCAGGAGGATTGCTGAGTTCGAGGCTTGCCTGGGCTATATAGTGAGCTCGGGGCCAGCCTGAACAAAAGTACACGACTCTGTCTCAACAACAACAACAAAAAAATTAAGTTTAATTTAAGAGAGCTTTAACAGTAAAACTTTTTCTGCTCAAACCCCATATAATTCTTGTGTAAATTCCAAGGGCTGTGTGTGTGTGTTAATTGGTGGTGAAATCCGGGTCTGGCTGAGCCAACTGCACCTCATGCCATTCTCCTAGGTTGTGAGAGTACCCTTGGCCCGCGGTAGACTAAGTTGAGACCAAAACAAGCACTGAGCTAACCGGCACACCATGGCTAGAGATTGCCAGGTCCTCTCCAATGCTGGGCCCCTCCTCTGGCAACCATAGACCTATCCCCAGCAGCCACCGCAAACCCCTCCCATCTCTTGTGCTATATAATACCCTACACTGCATTCATTAAACAGAAGCATTCCAGAAACCTCCCCAGAGTCTGCTGTGCGTACGTGACTCTGCTTCACCCGCCCAAGTGCAGCTCCACGATGACAACAGTGAATTAAGAGGAACTTGGTGTCTCTTGCATCTTTATGACTTTGGAATTCCAGAGCAGATTTCAGTTTATTTGTAGAGAGAAAAATCCATCCCTTGGTCTCTGTTACTTTTGTGCTATCGCTGCTCACCAGTGTGAAAATGTCTCAGCAAGGAGGTGGGGCATAGCTGCTCTTCCAGTAATGACCCCTGTGTGCCAGGAGTACTCACAGGGATGGTCGGGATCTGGGTACTTCTGGAAAGGGGGACATCCTGAAGAGAGGTCAAGTGTCTTCCTTCCCTTTAGTAGTGAATTGCCAGAGCCTTCTGTAGAGCATGGATCTGTGTGCAAGAGTCTGAGATGGGAATACTTATAGCGGCAAACCTGTCTCTTTGTGATGTGGAGAGGAGGTAGTGGCATGGAGATGTCTGAATGGACATCAGTGAGACAGCTCCTGCAGGTGTTTGGGGCACCCTACAACCTTCCCTCAAGGGGCACTTCTTGTTTGCCTTCTGCCAGTTACCACTTCAGCCTGGATCATGACTGGACTTTCTCTTCCATTTGTGATCTTGTTCTGAAGATGATTTATGAAAATATAGACGTTTTAATCTTTCTGTTGAAAATAAGTTGCATCACTGTTCTCTTTGTCCCTTTTTTGTCTTGGAATCTTGTGCTCTAGCCTCCTCCCCTGTCTCTACACTACAATGTTTGACCTTGTTAGACATGGCATTTATTTCAGCCTCTATGAATATTTGCTTTTGTATGAATAATTGACATCTCAGACTGATTCCTGGAGACAAAGTAAATGTGTCCATTCTTTGAATGTTTTCAATGAGCTTTTCAAAGAAGCTTTTGATCAAAATCAACTTGGGCTTTGGACATTGTTATGCTGGGAATTGAACCTGGGGCCTGGTTAACATTCTACCGCTGAGTCATATCCCAAGCCCATGTTGTAAATTTTATTTGAAGAAATACCAGCACTGGCTGGTTCCAGCCTGAATAAAAGGAGTAAGAGCATATAAATGGATAGAGGACAAATTATGGTAGGTGCAGTCCTCAGGTATCTAATTTTTCAGGCTACAAATTGGGACACAAATTTTAGCAAATATGTTTGTAATGGTGAAAGTAATAAGGCAGACTGTTTATGTTTGGCTTTTGCAGAATTTAGCAGACAGCAAAAAGCACTCCACATAGGTGTGAGAACAAGGAAACAAAGAGAAGCAGGCCATGTAAATCTCAAGGGAAATAAAACGTCAGCATCATTGCTACCTCAGAAACCTTATTGGTCCTAGAGGGTTGCAGAGCTTAGAGCCCCATTCTGTTGAGTAATTATTTAGGGGAGTCATTTCACATAGCCTAACCTCTATCTCCTTCTCTAGTAAATGATTAGAAGTTGATATGGAGTGATTTCTGATCAGTATTATAGACCTAGTCTCCAGATTGCTAATGTTTGAAGGAGCTTGGGAAAGAAGTAATTAAGGACATTTGCTGTAGGTTGCTGTGCTGAGTCTTGCTTCTGGGCACATTCTACACTTGAAAATGAAACTGGAGTTTTAAAAACACAATCAACATTTCCTTTTATTTTTTAACTTCTACCCAAACCCCTGGGTTTCTGTCTTTAATACTCTGGGAACTGAAAATAGACTTCTTGATTACTCATGGCCCCAAGATGTTGTTCATGTTTCTGCTAAGAGGAATGTTAATTGCTCACACAGAATAGAAATGTGAGCCACCAGCATTTCTCAGGATAGGGTTAGATTGTTGTTCATGCAAGATTTCTCAAAATCATAATGGGCTGAAAACAATCTAATTTGAATTTGGAATATCTGAAGGAATTGTTTAAATAGATTGAATTCCAATTTATATGGCAAAAATTTTTACTGGGTTTGTTTCTTTCAAATATTCCAAGTACATCAGGCTTGAGTATATAGTTCATATCCTCTTACTGTCTCTAATGAGGAGGCATTTCATTAACACCATGGTATCCTGGAGCTGGAAATGTCCTAGCAATTCTATTATTTATCATCTTCATTTTATAGGCAAGACATATACAAAATGTACAGAAGGATTGTGGTGTTCTCAGGTCTCATTTTCAATTTCAATCAAATTTGCACCTGGCTTTTCTTGCTTGTTGTTCTCTTTCAACTTCTCTGTACTGCACTAGCAGCACATTGGCCAGCCCTTGCCCTTTCCTTGGAGCCTGTGGCATCCAATAGTCAAAGGGTACTGTGGTTCTCCTCCCCTGGTACAGCCTAAGTGCTTCATGGCTTGATCTTCAAGAACATCACCTCTGTTTGTGTTTCTTTATCATAAAAAATATGATGGACAGGCTAGAGATTTAGCTCAGTGATTCTGGCACCTGCCTAACAAGCACAAAGTCCCTGGTTCAATTCCTAGCAACCACATACAACAGTACTGGGTGTGGTGAGTCATACCCACCAGCAGTCAGTACCACATACCACAGTATTGGGCATGGTGGCTCATGCCTATAATCCCAGCACTCAGGAGGCAGAGGCAGGAGGATTGCTGAGTTCGAGGCTTGCCTGGACTACATAGTGAGCTGAGGGCCAGCCTGAACTACAAAGTGAGACCCTGTCTCAAAAAAAAAAAAAAAAAAAAAAAGATGGACAAATTTCAATTAAATGAAGCAAAGAGTGAACTAGAACTATAGAAAACTGTTGTTGATGGGTGCTTAGGGATAATCTTGTTCAACTCAGTAGTTCCATGACAAGTATGGTAGTTTTCCTTCTTCTTCTGGAGGAAGGCTTGCCTGGGACAGGTAGAATGGAGGATTTTTTTTCTGGTAAATTAACCAATGAATCCAGGCCAGTAGAGTATTTCCGTTGGAAAGAAAGGACCAGAAATGAACCAAGTGGGAACAGAATTTTTTTCTTCACCATCTTGAATGGCTTCAGGAAACAATGAGCTGAAATCTCCAAGTGGAAGCATCTTGCATATGACTTTCTTTCAGGAGCTGACTTAAGTTCCTTGCTAGATTTTTTTTAAATACCATATTTATTTTTTTATTGGTACATTTTATTGGTACATTATATATACACATCATAATTACACTCCACATTGAGAATTTGTACCAGTATATGACACAACTTAATTCTGATTTTTTCCCTTCCCTTACCCATCCTACCTCCCTCCACCCCTATATACACAAGCTTTGTTTCTTTTTTAACCATCAATTTTTTCCTTCTTCATTCTTTACCCCTAAACCCCATTTCCCTTTGAATATTTACTATTTCACAATATCAGTCAGGCATTCTAGAATACATTTGTAACTTCAGTTTCTCATATCAGAGAAAATATATGATATTTAAACATCTGTGACATATTTATTTCACTTATGAGTATGTCCTGAAGGTACGTCCATTTGAGCATAAATGACTCAAACTTGTCATTCTTTATGGCAAAGTAATACTCCATTTTATTAAAAAACCACATCTTCTTTATCTAGTCTAGAGTTGATGGGCATTTGGGTTGTTTCCAAGATATAGCTATCCCAAACTGAGCTGCTATAAACATGCGTGCACATATGTTGCTGTCATATAGATCTTGTAACTCTTTTGTGTATATCCCCAGCAGGGGAATAGCAGTGTCAAATGGAACCTCTAATCCTAGTTTTTTGAGGAATCTCCACACTGATCTCCATAATAGTTGTACTAGTTTACCTTCCCACCAACAGTGGAAAAGTGTTCCTTTTTCTCTACAACCTCGCCAGCATTTGTTGCTAGCTAATTTTGAGTTAGCAGCCATTCTTTGTGGAGTGAGATAAAATTTTAGTGTTGTTTTCATCTGCATCTCTCGAATGGCTAGTGATGTTGAGCATTTCTTCATATATGTCTTAGCTGCTTTTACTTCTTCCTCTGAAAAGTGTCTGTTCATTTCAGATACCCATTTTTGAAGTGGGTCTTTAAATTTGGGGGGAATATTTTAAGCTCTTTATATATTCTAGATAATAGTCCTTTGTCTGAGGAATTACTGGTAAAGATTTTTTTCTCAGTTGTTGGTTGCTTTTTTGGTTCACTGATGGTTTCTTTTGCTGTGCAGAAGCTTTTTAATAGAAAGAGATCCCATTTGTTGATTTCTTCTGGTAGTTTTCATGCTATAGAGGTTTTGTTCATAAAGTCTTTCCCTAAGCCAATGCCTCCAAGAGTTTTACCTAACCTGTTTTGCAGTAGGTTTAGAGTCTCTCTTTTAATATTTAGGTCTCTCATCTACTTTGATTTTAGTTTAGTACACGGTGAAAGGGATGGACCTAGCTTCAGTCTTAGGCAGGTTGAAACCCAGTTTTTCCAGCACCATTTATTAAAGAGGCTATCTTTTCTTCATTGAGGATGTTTGGCTCCTTTGTCAAAGATGAAGTGGCTTAGGATATCTGGCATCGTTTCTGGATCTTCTAATCTATTCCACTGATCCTCAGATTGGTTTCATTGCCAGTACCATGTTGTTTTTATCACAGTGGCTTTGTAATAAAGTTTCAAGTTGGGGAAAGTGATACTACCTGGCATGTCCTAGAATTGCTTTTGCTATTCTACATTTCTTGTGGTTCCAGATGAATTTTTGGATGATTTTCTCTAGATCTGTGAAATATGCTGTTGGGATTTCAATTGGGATTGCACTGAATCTATATAGTAGTTGTGGGAGTAAAGCCATTTTGATGATGTTGGTTCTTCCTATCCAGGAACAAGGGGTGTCTTTCCATTTTCTGATATCCTCTTTTATCTCCTTTTTCAGAGTGTTGTAGTTTTTGGAGTAGAGGTCCTTTACCTCCTTTGTTAAACTGGCTCCTGGATATTTCATTTTTCTGGGTGCTATTGTAAAAGGGACTAAGCCCCCAATTTCTTTCTCCATCAATCTCTTATTTGTCTATAAAAATGTGATTAATTTTTGAGCATTGACCTTGTATCCAGCTACACTACTAAATTTGGTGATTAAGTCTAGCAGTTGTTTGGTGGAGTTTTTAGGATCTTCTAGATAGAATATCATGTCATCAGCAAATAATAACAGTTTAACTTCTTTTCCTATCTTTATTCCTTTTATTTCTATTGTCTAATTGCAATGGCTAATGTTTCTAGCACTATATTGAACAGGAGCAGTGACAGTGGACATCCTTGTCTTGTTCCTGATCTTAGTGCAAAAGATTTCAGTTTTTGACCATTTAGTAAGATGCTGGCTGTTGGTTTCTCGTAAACAGCTTTTATTAGGTAGAGATACAGTCCATCTATTCTGAGTTTCTATAGGGTTTTGATCATAAATCGGTGTTGAATTTTGTCAAATGCTTACTCTGCAACTATTGAGATGACCATATGGTTTTTTGTCTTTGAGCCTATTGATAGA
Source organism: Thryonomys swinderianus (assembly GCA_004025085.1). Classification (NCBI taxonomy): domain Eukaryota; kingdom Metazoa; phylum Chordata; class Mammalia; order Rodentia; family Thryonomyidae; genus Thryonomys; species Thryonomys swinderianus. The sequence continues at coordinate 3,077 of PVIC010011423.1, read as the reverse complement.
GTGAATAATGTTTATTGATTTATGTCTGTTGAACCATCCTTGCATCCCTGGGATGAATCCAACTTGGTCAGGGTGTATAATCTTGATAATTCTCTGAATTCTGTTTGCTAGTATCTTGTTGAAGATTTTTGCATCAATGTTTAGGGAGATTGGCCTGTAGTTCTCTTTTTGGGTTGGGTCTTTTTCTCCTTTTGGAATTAAGGAAATGGTTGCTTCAAGGAATGAATTTGGGAGTACTGCTTCCCTTTCAATTTCATTAAAGAGTTTGAGAAGTAGTGATATTAACTCTTCTTTGAAACTTTTGTAGAATTCAGCAGTAAAGCCATCAGGACCATGACTATTAGATCTTTTTTTTTTTTTTTGAGACAAGGTCTCGCTTTGTAGTTCAGGCTGGCTCTGAGCTCACTATGTAGCCCAGGCAAGCCTTGAACTCAGCAATTGGCCTATCTCCGCCTCCTGAGTGCTGGGATTACAGGCATGAGCCACCACGCCCGGCTAGATCTTTTTTTTTAAATGATCATATGAGGTTTAGAATGTGGGTTTAGGGTAGAAATTTGTTTTTGAATTCTCCAAGTTATTCTTCTTTTTGGGCTTATTTCTAAGAATCTATGCAAAGAACAAATGCCACAGATGATAACCATGTATTTTTTTCTTTAAATTAATTATTCTTTCTTGTAACCTCTTAATAAGAGTATTTGGAAAGGAGAGAAGGAAAAAGAACATTAGTGCACTTTGCCAACTATGTAGGATAGAGTAGATGCAACATAATTTTCAATTCATAAAACAAATTTGGTGGGTTAGGGATTTAGCTCAGTGGTTCCAGCACCTGCCTAGCAAATGCAAGGTCCCTGGTTCGATCCTCGGTAACCACATACAACAATACAAGGCATGGTGACTCACATCTATCAGCAATCAGTACCATATACTACAGTGCTGGGCGTGGTGGCTCAAGTCTGTAATCCCAGTGCTCAGGAGGCAGAGCCAGGAGGATTGCTGAGTTGGAGGCTTGCCTGGGTTACATAGTGAGCTCAGGGCCAGCCTGAACTACAAAGGGAGACCCTGTCTCAAACAAAAACAAGAAAACAAAAACAAAAACAAAGTTGGTAAGCAGGGCCCTTATAACAGTGCAATCCACAGTAGCATATAATAATATTTTAATAATTAAGTCTCTTGAAGATGCCATTGGGAAGTTTCTTGGTACAATTTGAATATATAATAATGGGCTGAGGATTTAGCTCAAGTGTTACTGTGCCTACCTGAGAAGCACAAGGGCCGAGAGTTGGGGGAGGGAGGAAGGGAGGGAGGACAAGAAAGAGAGAGGTTTTTTTGGGGGGTGGAATTTGTACCAATGTATGACACAATTTAATTCTCATTTTTTCCTGTTCCCCTACCCTCTCCACAACCCCTCACTTCCTAAATACAGAATCTTTTTTTCCCCTTTTTTAATTACTATCACATTTTTTCTTACCCCTCATTACTCACCCCTCCCCCACATTTCCCTTTGAATATTTTCTATTTCACAATATCCATGATACATTCTAGAACTCATTAACATCTTCAGTTTCTCATACAAAGAACAGATAAAATATTTACACATCTGTGACCTATTTATTTTATTTATGAGTATGTCCTGAAGGTACATTCATTTGAGCATAAATGATTCAAACGTATCATTCTTTATGATAGAGTAATACTCCATTTTATAGAAAAAACACATTTTCTTTATGCAGTCTCCAGTTGATGGGCATTTGGTTTGTTTCCAAGTTTGAGGTATCACAAACTGAGCTGCTATGAACATGTTTGCACAAATGTCACTATGATATGATTCTTTTAATTCTTTTGTGTATATTCCTAGCAGGGCAATAGCACAGTCAAATGGGATCACTAACCCTAGATTTTAAGGAATCTCCACAATGACTTTCATAGAGGTTGTACCAGTCTACATCCCTACCGACAGTAGAGAAGGGTTCCTTTTTCTCCACAGAATTTGTTGCTGGCTATTTTCCAGATAGCAGCCATTCTTTGTGGAGTGAGATGAAATCTTGATGTTGTTTTCATCTACATCTCTCGAATGACCAGTGAAGTTGAGCATTTCTTCATATGCTTCTTGACAGCTTTAGAAAACTAGTTTTTATAGATGTAACAAACATAAACATATAAATTCCAAATGAGTAAAGTCTGACCATGAGATTTTACTTTAGGAATATTGTCCAATAACTTCATTTCATATGACATTATGAGTTAAGTTCAAAATCTAAGCCAACTTAGAATCTATCTCTGAAGTTTGTATAAGAGATTGAAATTCTGGGAGGAAATTCTAAATTGTCTATGTATAATTTCTAATTGATGTTGTGCTATTTCAGTATAAGGATAATGACATGAAGTAGAAATTGTCCTTTAGTAGACAGATGAAGGTAATTACAGTGATTATAAGAGATGCTGGAAAATATTGCAATAAATTGGCTAATTTAGTTCACATTACAGAAACTATTAAAATGAAAGCATTAAATTATAAGTGTGAAATATTTATTAAAAATCACATAGCACAAAATCTTTTGAATTGGTAATTTCATAGAAGCCATTGTCCATCTTTACTGACCCCAATTTGTGATACATGTTTAGAAATCAATCTTATAAAAGAGAGAGCCCAATTCCTCTTCCTTCTTTTCTTCCTTTTTTCTTCTCTTCCATTTTCTTTACCTCTTTAAAACTTGATCTCTTTCTCCATGGGTATTTATCCTTGAGGAGTTGTATATCCAAAGCCTCTGCCTTTTTAGGTGTAGAAATACTAAAATATTACCCTGTGGTAAAAGACTAAAGATTGAGAAGGAAGAAAATGTTCACATTCAGCATGGTTCCAGCAAAGAAACAGACCCGAGAATCAATGGAACAGTCTAGAAGATGCAGAAACAACTACAGACATTCTAAGCCACCTCATCTTTGATAAAGGAGCCAAACACCCTCAATGGAGGAAAGATGACCTCTTTAATAAATGGTGCTAAAGGGCTGAAGATTTAGCTTAGTGGTTCTGGCTCCTGCCTAGCAAGCACAAGGTCCCTGGTTTGATCCCTGGTAAA